>VUQI01049973.1:3071-14521 GCA_015106735.1 Paratilapia polleni | reverse complement strand
CATAAATTACACTATCCACTGGCCCCTGGCCACAATTAATCACATGACCACAGCAGCCAGATTAAATCTGTAGCCTTGGACTGCTCTCCTGTCTCACTCTTGCTCTGCCTCTCTTTCATGCACAAGGCATACCAACGAGCACACAGCAGGAGAAGACACATGGACCACGCTGGCTGAGCATATAGTAGCAGATTATTACGTCTGAGTGAGCATGGAAATTAGTCACTGAATGGCTGATGTGTGTCATCCTTCACCTGTTATCTGTCACTTCCTATCCTGAACGCTGTCTGTACAGCTCACAGGGACTGCCCCAGTTGTAATTATCAACAGTTTTTTTGTTTGTTTTTTTAAGTTTTCTGTTTTCACATGCCTTGCAAAGGCAGCCAAAAGAAAAAAAAAACACTACTGGGGGCAAAATTGTCACTTTTGGAGTGATGAAGAAAGTGAGTTTTGTCTTTCTGTGATGGAAGTGTTAAATTTAGATGTGAAGAAGCAAAAAAGCAAAGCAGGGCAATTCACATCTGTAGTAGACAGATTAAACAACTCTGGTTTCACAAAGCATACACTGGGAAAAGTCAGGAAAAGTCACAGACAAATTAATTTGATGAATACAGTAATAGGTTAGCCACTTTAGAATTTACTTTAAAAAAAAAACAACAAACTTGTGTTTACAACATTTATAAAGATCACAGGACAGTTTTTGGAAATATGCATAGTTATATTTCTCTGTCTTCCATAAACATCATATCACAAATACGATCAAAACAGAGATAAGACTCAAAACCAGTATAGTCATGTCCCAGTGCAACATGGATGCTGCACTCCTCCTGTAACTCAACACTCCACTGCATAGCTTTAGTTTCTCACTGCCAGACCTGCATCTCCACAGCATCACTGTCTCTGGGCTTGGCCAAATTTGGCCCTGATACCTGATATGTCTTCATATACAAAAGAAAGATGATTTAAGATAAACAAGCAAAAGTACAAGTTCAATAAGCCCAGCACTGAGGTACTCCATGTCCATGAAAGTGTAACTAAAATGACACTAAATTAATATAAGCAGAAGCATGATGTCACTGTGGTGGACATCCTTTTTAAATCTGCTCCATTTCAGAACTGGAACCAACTGACAACCTTTGAAAAGAGAAGCCAAAAACTGTAGTTCCTCAACTGGCCAGCCACTTGAATCAATCGCCCATAGACTCCCATGTTAAAATATCATGAAACTGTTTTGGTCTCTATGGCTAATTTCTCACTTTGCAGCAACTCTACAGAGCAGCTAATTATTTTATGTCGCTCATTTAAATTAGCTTTAAGATATGCATCATTTTGGACTTGGGTCAGGTGGATGCTGACTAAGCTACTAGCTGTCTGTTAGCTGTCACCTCAGCTAATTGGGGTCACTGAACTGGACCTCTCAAAGGTGTTTGTGGTGGTGCCTTTTGGAGCCATTATCTGACAAATTATATAGTTTGTGTAACAGACCATCCAAGAGGCTGCACTCTGTAATATTTTATTTCTATGTTACTTAACACTAATTAGCAAGTATCTGTGTCTATGCAATGAGCACATACAACTGAATGCACATAGTTAAGGCCCCTGGTGCAGCACCCTCTTTGGGACAGACTTAGTGACATAGAGCAACCTCCAGCAACCACTCGCCAACCAGCTGAAAAATACACATTTTTTCTTAGTGACCAGAGGTTGCCGGAGGGGTCACTGACTGATCTCTAGGCCTGTGTGACTGAGGCCTAACCAATCTTGCTATTAGCTGATAAGCACTCAAAAAACCAAGATGCAATGGGCAAAATGCTACAATCTGAGCTTCAAAATAATCCACAAACCAACAGGCGATGCCATGCTGGCTATTTCCATTTTTCATATACAGTCTTGTGTGTGAATACTGCTGTACAAATAACTTGATTTGACAGTCTAGTTTGTAGTGCAGGACAATCTAACTATGGTGTATTGTTAGATGGCAATGCTGAGCTTACTATATTTTTCAATTTCTTTATTTGTAATAAAGTAATGTATGTAATTCATGTAATTTTCCTTGCTAATCCTTGGTTTATATGTAGGATATGTGTAAATATAAAGAAAAACTGTACAGTACAGGACTACACTGCATGTACAGTAGAAAAGAGCAATAACTAACAGCAGTATCTGCAAGACAAAAACCCGCTTGCGATGTGTGTGAGACTTGCCAGAGAGCAATGATGTGATAAGAAGGCACACATGGACCGCCAGATATGGCAGCTGAAGAAGATGCATAAAATATATGAATCCAAGCAAGCGTAATGCAATATGTAAATGAAACAGTTGAGTTGAAAGGAAAGTGCCTGCTGTTGCTTCTACAAAACTACTTGCGATCTGCACAGGACACGATTCAGCAAAAACAGATGCACACTCTGTACTGTATGTAATTCTGCCTGGGCTTCTGGACAAAGTTACAGGTAAAGTGGTACAAAGGTGATTAAAAAAAAAAACACTTTTCAGTTGCAGACATGTTAGCTCCAAAGTCTGTCCATCTGTTGCTGTTACTAAGCATCACACCGCTTTAAGATGCCTGGAGGTTGTGAGGAAGTCTAGCAGACCACAAACAGAAGGAGAGACTGCAAATGAATGCCAGGATCCCAGGATACTAAATGACTGCTGTTGCTGTAGTGATTTATGGTGTCGGTTCAGGGGTGTAGGGGGTGTAGGGAAGAAAAAAAACAAGGGTGGTTCCACATGAAGAAGGATCCTCATGTAAACAGATATCCTGCCTGACAGAAAACTGAATTTTGTGTGTGAGAGTGTCCATGGAGAGGTAGGTGTTCGGAGACAGTAATACTTTACTCCTGTGCCTCCACTCAGCAGGGTTTCACACCAGCAGCTTCCTTTCTTCCTGCCCTCCCACTGTCACCTTTATTAACTGTCTGCCAGGTGCAGACTTTCTCTCCTAAGTGTCCCACTGTAGCCTCAGATTTGCTGAGGTAAGTGATGGGTGGAGGCACAAAGAGCCTGTGGGAGGGAGCAGGTCTCTCTCCTGTTAAAAAGCACTATTTACAGGTATCACAAAGTGGCAATTTACAGTCTGTTTACCACACTGCAATATCTAAGTACCTGTTAATCTGCACTGTATGTAACTACAATGGTACAACACAGATGCCTTTTAAATCTTTTTTTCTTCAAACCTATAAAGAAGCATTGTATACAGTATTATGTTAACACATTTGATGTGACCACCAGTTTAAAAATTTGAGGACACAATGAAAGGTAATAAAATCCACCCTTTAACACCCGCTGCTTTTTTGGGGCTGTCCATGTAAGTCAAGACAAGCGTTACAGGGAATTTGAGGTGGCAATCACAGACTAACTAGCAATATGAATCTGTCATGATACAATGCCCACAGTAACAGTGGTATCATGATACGGCGATTCTGCGATACTCGATGCATTCCAAAACAGTTCTCTACAATACATTATGATATCTGTGGAACTGATGAAGAAAAAGCCATAAAGCAGGAATTATGTATTTATTCACTGCAGAGTGTCCACTATTCAATTCAGAAAATTAGCTTTCTGATTGGCTTTCCCCCACAGTGCATCATTTCCCCTTTTTCCTCTTTTTCACTGCAATTTTTGTTCTTTTTCATCCATTTTAAAAGCTCCATCACTGCAAATCCTAAAGTCCTGACTCTCGTAAGGCCCCAGGCGCACACAGGTCTAGAGACCGGTAAGCGAGCCCCTAGCAGCCACCGGTTGTTAGGGAAAAATGTGTATTCCCCGACCAGTTGTGAGTGGTTGCTGGAGATTGGTTGCAGTCACTGTGAAATCGATTGCGAAAGCCCCAGTCATGCAAGTCTAAATGTGTACTGGTTGCTGGAGTTTCCTGCCAGTTGCTAGGTGAAACTGATCACAAAGAG
Source organism: Paratilapia polleni (assembly GCA_015106735.1). Lineage (NCBI taxonomy): Eukaryota > Metazoa > Chordata > Actinopteri > Cichliformes > Cichlidae > Paratilapia > Paratilapia polleni. Next base: position 10,613 of record VUQI01049973.1, on the reverse strand, counting down.
GTATACAGTGCTGCACCGAAAACCTTCTTGGGATTGCTTTGGTTGCTAGCAGATTGGCGCGGTTGCCAGTAATTTGCTTGGAACAGCTGACTTGTCTGCAAACACTGGCCAAACACTTGCTGAGCAGTAGTGAAACTTTGTGACGCAAACCAGAAACGGAGAGTGTTCACCTTCAAAGTAAAAGCTGCACCTTTTGAAATGTGTTGGTTGCAGCGGTAAGGCACAGCTTTTACTTTGAAGGTGAACGTTATGTGTTTCCAGTTTGCATCGCACTTTTTCATGTTTCACTATAGCTTAGAGAGTAAATGGTGAGGGTTTGCAGACAAGTCAGCGTCTTCCATGCAAACTTCGGGTGACACCGGCAATCTGCTAGTGACCAAAGCAATCACAAAGACGTTTTTGGCGGACCACTCTCGTTGCGACCGATTTCACTCAGCAACCTCCAGCAACCACTCACCAACCGGTCAGGGAATACACATTTTTTCACTAGTGACCTGAGGTTGCTGTGGGTTGCCGACCAGTCTCTAGGCCTGTGAGACTGAGGCCTTAGTCAAATTGTCTGTGGAATCACTTTAAAAATAATAGCATATGACAGCTGTGTATCAATATTTCTATTGCAAGAGCAAGCAACATGATGCATATGGTTATTTTCCCCTCCTTCTAAATTTGAATTTAAAGTTTTGAAGGATTTTTACATTGTTAGGCTTTCATCACTTAAAACATACAAATACCTTGTTGGTAGTGATATCCGATACTAGTAATGTAGCAGATATGCTTTCCTAAATGTAGAACTATTTCATCAAATGATTCTGTATACATTGTAATAAACTTTAAATGGAGTATTGTTAAGAAAAAGCACTCTTTGTGAAAATAACAAAATGTAGTGAAATCTTTCATAGCATTAGCAGTCTGTCTGTATTAGCATTGCACATTAAGTTTAGCTGCTGTCATTCACAAACTCCTTTGTGAAGATAATGTATATTAAAAGTCACAAAAAAGTCATGTGCTGTCTATAGGGGGTTACAAAAGACCTAGAAAATGATATAAAGAAGAAAATAAAGAATATAGAATAAATAGTAGAGAAGTTATGGGATAAGCTTTGCAGTCTGTTGTCAAAACCTTCTGGGCTCAACCTTCAACGTTCCTGAGCTCTTAAATGGCTGAAAAAAGAGATGGTATAATCCATGATTTTTGTTACTTAGTGAAGGTTGAGAGAGCATACTTGCTTTTTTTAACTGATGCCCTGGTCAACATCCCCCATAGGTGCACACATACTCACGAAGAAGCTGCAGTGTTTAGTTAGGTTTCTAGTCTCATTCTGCATTTTCCGTTATCATTATTTTATCCACTTATTTTAACAAGTTACTCTTTTTGTTGGTGTGGAGGTTTGAATTAAACAATCTCAATAATTAATATGAGACTTCAGTGATTTTATTTATTTATTTTTACTAATAATAGTCGGCCGTATGTTTGGTACTGTAACGTGCTGTAGGTGCTGCCATGCGGCATTATGCATGTTGTGTAGGCTGTCGCTGTGTATCTTATCACAGCAGTTTCAGTGGAGTGAAAATATAATAGTACATACTTTAAGTACATGCTTACATTTATCTAATAAAGGTGTACAGAATGGCAGTCTGTTACTCTAACAGTGCTGTACTGCTTCAGCTATAAACAAATATGCAGTAATGTGAAAAAGAAAGTTGTCACAGGATTATATGCAGTACTAAGACTAAGTACACCCCATGATTCAATAGCTTGTAGAAGTACCTGTAGCAGTAATAACTTGAATTAATTATTTTCTGTATGATTTTATCAGTCTCTCACATTGTTGTGGAGGAATTTTGGCCCACTCTTCTTTACAGCATTGCTTCAGTTCATTAAGGTTTCCACCACAGCATTTCTATCAGGTTGAGGTCTGGACTTGGACTGGACCATTGCAACATTCTTTTCTTTTCTTTTTCAGCCATTCTGATTTAGGATCATTGTCCTGTTGCATGAACCAGTTTCAGCCAAACTTTAGCTGTCAGACAAAGAGCCTCATATTTGAGTCCAGAATACTTTGATATACAGAGGAGTTCATGGTCTACTCAATGACTGCAAGGTGCCCAGGTCCTGTGGCTGCAAAACAAGCCCAAATCTTCACCCCTCCACCGCCGTGCTTGACAGTTAGTATGAGGTGTTTGTGCTGATATGCTATGTTTGGTTCTCATCAAACATGGCCAAACATCTCCACTTTGGTCTCTCTGCCCAAAGGACATTGTTCCAGAAGTCTTGCGATTTGTTCAGATACAACTTTGCAAACCTAAGCCATGCTGCCATGTTCTTTTTAGAGAGAAGAGGCTTTCTCCTGGCAACCCTTCCAAACAAGCCATAGTTGTTCAGTCTTTTTCTAATTGTACTGTCATGAACTTTAACATTTCACATGCTAACTGAGGCCTGTAGAGTCTGACATGTAGCTCTTGCTCAGTTTCCCTGAGCACTGCATGGTCTGACCTTGGGGTGAATTTGCTGGGACATCCACTCCTGGGAAGTTTGTGACACAGCTGAATGATCCAGACCAGCAAACAGCCAAAATTTATGCTTTTGTAGAAGTGGTCGCAGTTACTGATGATCAGTTAATCAAGGGCAGCACCTGCCTGCTACTTACCCTCTTAATTCCTATTTAATCATAGGGTGTACTTAGTTTCTCACAGGACAGAATAGAGTCCTGTGAAAGCTTTATTTTTCAAATGACTGTACGTATATCACCCCTGTACCTCTCTGAACGACTTCTCACCAAAAAAAGTCTTTTTGGAGATGATGTGCTGAGATTAAATGTAAAAAATATACATATGCATTCACTCTATGAATATTAGCAGAAATAGTGCTTTGAGGTGCTTCGTTAAAAAACAGTAGCAACAAGTAAAAGCACAGAAGCAGACATTAAAATATTGATGTCATGAGTGCTCATTGTAGGCTTAATGGGCCAAAGAATGTGTTTACAATAATATCACTGCATGCCAGGAGGAGGCATGTTTTTTTAATGTTAATGCACAGGCTAGTAACTGGTTCTTAAAGATTGCTGATGAAGTCAAACCAGCTTTATTCATATCACAAAGTAAACTTAGTGAAGGGTTTAGGTACTTTAGATTTACAGTAGGATATACTGGGATGCAGTTTTTTAGTTGGACAAGCAAAAAAGTGTTGCGTAAAGCAAAATAAGTAACTGGGTAAACAAATAAAAGTGCCAGTGTGTACTGGTTTGTCTCTCCGGAGAACAGAAATCTTAAGTGTCACTCAACATACTGTGTTTGATATTTGCAGGCAGGGTATTCTTTAGTTTTCCAGCCAATTAACTCAGTAAACAAGCAAACCAAACCATGGCAGTGCCAGTCAGCTTGCATGCCAAAAGCAAAGTGTAAGAAGGGAGAACTCAAAATCTGATGCGATCAGTAGTGTGCAAGCTTCTGCTTTTTGTACATCCAGTAGAAGAGTCTTTTGCCTTTTATTGCTATGAATGCACTGTGTGATGCATTTCTTACATAATAACACTTAAAATGTACTCCCTAATACACATAGCTGATGCACTTTTAAGGGGAAAAAAAACCCTCCTCCAGGAACAATCTCGGGCCACATCATCCAATACAGGAACACACAAAAAACCAGTGAACTAAAAGCTTGTTACATCAGCAGGGATGTCTGAAGGTGGATAACAATAGACGGGTAAATTCATACTTTTAAAATCTAGTTTTAAAAGTATGAATCAAGTCAAACACATTTGAATTTGAAATTTTGACCTTTTACCCAGGACACCCACGTTCACATTTTTCTTTTAAGACATAATACTGTATGAGTAGATTTTAGGTGCTACGCAGAGCTTTGCAGGCCCATGTCTACTTTTTGGAGCTGTGTACAACAGTAATGTGGCTACTCTTGTTTATCTGCGTCCTATTGCTGGTCCTTTAGCTTAGCCCCTGCTGTGGAGAAGATAGAAATCATAATATATAAATAATATTTATGTAATGAAGTGAAACAGTATTAAAAACAGTTAAACCCTCCACTGCAGCTATTCATATTCATGGTTTGTATTCGCACTTCTTCCTCTATTTGCCTATATATTGGTATCAGCATTTATAACAGCCAATAAATCAAAATTTAAAAAGTAGTAAAAAAGAAAAGAAGGGAGAAACACCCTCCAACCATGTTATGAGTGTTGATATTGCATGCTTTGTCCACCAGAGGGCACTCTGCAACTTCCCTGTTGGGAACACTTTTTTGGAACAACACAAACACAACAACCAGCTGATCTGAGCAGAGTCAGCAGAGCGTAAATGAGTAATATACGACTTGGTGTGACAATAAAAGTTTATTTTTAAACACGATTGTCATATTATCTTAATAAAAGATCATAAATAACTACAAATAACAAATTATAGGGAAATCTGTTTAAGTTTTGTATGCCTGAAAGAAAAAATCTGCAGATATATCGGATTTGGAACTCGCTAAATTTTGGTATCGGTATTTGTCATGCTCAATTCACTTTCCTGTTAAAGCTAACTTTTTAACCAATCAGCATTCGACCTACACCATAGTGTCGTTGTTGTTTGTTGGCTTTTTAGGGAACTGCACACAAGCGCGTCTCTATAGCCTCTACGTTGGTTAAACTCCTATAATCCTTCGCTCTGTGTAGCCAAAAAGCAACGCAAACTGATACAAACACATATAAATCCAGCTCTCTTTGATACACAGTGAAAACACTGTGCCCCCCTTTCCTCATACCTACACTGGAGATAATCTGCTCTGGTCTGATCTCATCATACCAACATTTAACCAAGCAGTAGCATTTAAAAAAACAAATAAACACTTAAGGCTCATTGAACATGAAGGAAGTGAAAATTTTGCTGCTGTATTTTGAATATCATCAGCAAATTCAGCATCCCAACTGAGAAATTTTACATCTTTTGAAAGCACAAAGCCTCAGAAATCCAACAGCGTGAAGCATTTTAATAGTTACTTACTTTGTAACAGTGACACTATTTTCAGTGGCATTCTTGTCATTTAAAAACTATGTGCTGCAAACTGTTTTAACCAAAGAACAAAATGCCTCCACATTAAGAATTAAAAAGGGGTAAATATTTTCAATTATAGCACCTTCATTAGCCAGATAATCAGTGATGATTTTGTATAAACTGTATTTACAGCAGCATCCTCGTTAGGGAGATCTACATACATATACATACAGTATAGGTATTTTGCTATTTGAGATCCTGCTGCACTGAGCAGATCTGCAGGGCCAAGGTCAAGGTCACAGCAGGCTGACTTCCCGCCAGAGTTAGAGGTAACCTGAACCAACAACTGCAACACAAGAGAGCACTCACAATCTCCAGCCTGAGTGTGAAATGAAAAATGCTTGCCCTTGTGCTGGTGTGAACAGAGGTCTGAGGAAACACAAGCACATTTTTTAACATACAAGCAAAGGGAATTTTATGTCCACTGACTAGAGATAGGGTGAAGCTTTTCCTTTTGATTTTAAATGTTTTTAATGGCTATCAATTCTTCTCAGTTTTCTGAGTTTTGTATTTCATAAGGTCTTTTAATAAACTGTAATAAATATAAATGTCAGTTAACTCAGACGTAAATAATCATTTAACATTTTAAGCAGACATCTTGATTATGGTGACATTATTTACATGCATGCTGCCTCTTGCATATTTCATTGTCTAGACTCTGTGTATAAGTTCATTTCATACCAAATTCGCTGTCCAGTACACATCACTGTGTATTTTATAATCTGGTTTCTTGGCCTAAGGAGCCTAAGGAGACAACAGCACTGGGATATTTTCATGTACAAAGCCATACTGGGTAAACTCCATCCTTATCTGTGTAAACTCTTAACATTTACAAACAGTTGCTATGATTTATGCTCCTTTAGTTGGCTCTTCTTCAGAGTTCCCAGGATTTTTCCTGAACTTGGTAGAACAGCATTCTCTTATTCTGCACCTTGGTCATTGAATAACCTTCAGAGCACACTGAAGCTGAATGCTTTCGTCTCCCTGGCAGAGTTTGGAGTTCTTATAAAGACGTCTGTAACTGAAGAGTGAAACTGCTATTAATAAGCTGGAATATATTTGTTTGTATAATTTTTTAAAATCGTGTAATGGTGTGCCTTCTTGGCCATGTCTCCCTTGAAAAAGAGATTTTAATTTCAGGGACTTCCTGATTAAATAAAGGTTAAATAAAAGATTTTTTACAGTGTCATGGTCCTGGGTCTTAACTCAGAGTTTTGAGTTTTTTGTCTTTCTGTTTTGTTAATTACTAGGTTTTCTGTCCAGTTCTTGGTTTATTGTTTACTATTTGATTCTTTATGTTTTAGGTTACCTTAACCTTCCACTGTTCTCTTGTGTCTTGTTTTCAAGTCTTCAACTCTGTGTTTAGTTACTTCCTGTTTTATTTTGATAGTCCTTTGTCTCTTAGTTTTACTTCCTTTGTCTCATTATCCCTGATTCGTCTCATCTATTGTATCCAGGTGTTTCCTATTCTCCTGCCCTAGCGTGTCAGTTAGTATAAATAGCCCCAGTCTCCCTTTGTCCTTTTGTTGTGGTATCTGTTTCTTGCTCCTGCATATGTTCTGGTTTGTCACCTTTATGTGTGCCCTGTGTTGAGTTTTCTGTGGACTTGTGTATTTTTGGATACCTTGCCTTCAATAATGGTAGTTTTCTGTTTTCCATCTGCCTGCCTCAGAGTCCTCTGTGGTCCTAAACCTGCTTAATATGACATAGAGATCTATGTATATTATTCTTTTTAATTCACCCTGACACAAATAAACCAAAACACTTGCTGGTTTTAGCAAAACAGCATCAGTCAGCTTGGTACATTAAGCATCTTACGCAGTTCAGTATTCGTGTAATGCTATCAAGCAACTGATTTATATTTGGGCAGCATTTTGAGTGGAAATCCAGGAGGGCTCATGTCATTACACAGCATGGAGACCCTTTCAAAGGAAAAAAAGCAACCTCAAATCCATCAGAATAGCGACATTTTAAACAGGGGCGTGTCTAGAAGGGGGGCAATGGGTGGCACTAGACCCCCCTGAATTATGATTGCCCCCCCCCACCATTAGATGAGAGCATGGATAGGACCAGTAGGAATGTAACTGAGTACTTTACTCAGGTTTAATGTACTTGTATTTTATTTAAGTATTTCCATGTTATGCTGCTTTCTGCTTTTACTCCACTATATTTTGAATGCTATTATTGGACTTCGTACTCCATAGTATTTGTTTTAAAGCTTTACTTACTTATTATTTTGCAGATTCATTGCATTATTATAGATCAATCTGCTGAGCATATAAGTAATTAAAATCATCATCAATAAATCAATAATTATGATCCAATAATATCATATATATGATTCTGAAAAGTGTCATTCCACATGGGTGCATTTACTTTAGGTACTTTAAACTTATTTGAATATACAACCCGTGCACAAGTAAGCTACTTAGCTAAATATTCCGATTTTCTGACACCCCCCCCCCCCCCCCCCTCCACCCCTCCCCCCCCCCCC
>VUQI01049968.1:0-17155 GCA_015106735.1 Paratilapia polleni | reverse complement strand
CTCAGGTGGGAGAATCTGTCCACAGGACAACTATTAGTCGTGCACGCCACAAATCTGTCTTTTATGGAAGAGTGGCAAGAAGAAAGCCACTGTTGAAAGAAAGCCATAAGAAGTCCCATTTGCAGTTTGCCACAAGCCATGTAGGGGACACAGCAAACATGTGGAAGAAGGTTCTCTGGTCAGATGAGACCAAAATTGAACTTTCTGGCCTACATGCAAAACGCTGTGTGTGGCGGAAACCTAACACTGCACATCAACCTGAACACACCATCCCCACCGTGAAACATAGTGGTGGCAGCATCATGCTGTGGGGATGCTTTTCTTCAGCAGGGACAGGGAAGCTGGTCAGAGTTGATGGATGGAGCTAAATACAGGGCAATCCTGGAAGAAAACCTGTTAGAGGCTGCAAAAGACTTGAGACTGGGGCAGAGGTTCAGCTTCCAGCAGGACGACCCTAAACATACAGCCAGAGCTACAATGGAATGGTTTAGATCAAAGCATATTCATGTGTTAGAATGGCCCAGTCAAAGTCCAGACCTAAATCCTATTGAGAATTTGTGGCAAGACTTGAAAATTGCTGTTCACAAACGCTCTCCATCCAATCTGACTGAACTGGAGCTATTTTGTGAATAATGGGCAAAAATTGCAGTCTCTAGATGTGCAAAACTGGCAGAGACATACCCCAAAAGACTTGCAGCTGTAATTGCAGCGAAAGGTGGTTCGACAGAGTATTGACTCACGAGGCTTAATGTTAATACACGCCACACTTTTCAGATTTTCTTTTTAAAAAAAAATTTGAACACCATGTATCATTTTCCTTCCACTTCCCAATTCTGCACTACTTTTGCTGGTCTATCACATAAAATCCCAATAAAATACATTTAAATTTGTGGTTGTAACGTGACAAAATGTGGAAAAGTTCAAGGGGTATGAATACTTTTGCATAGCACTATATACTTTCCTTGAGTTCTCAGATATATCCATCGCTGCTCCCCAACCCCACCCTCTTGACCAAATATGTTTTCTTCTGGCTCCAAAATTGTTTTGAAACTCAGAGCTTTAAAACAATAATCCATTCCTTTTAAAGCACTATGGTTTTAGACAGACAAGTGATGAGATGAGTGATGACACACCGTGCCCCTGACCAATGATAGCTTACTGTCATTTACAACCTTTGTGATGTTATATGGACCTGTTGTAGTTCATACTAAGTAGACAGTATAGGCTTGGCCTATCCAGTTGCCTAGTGCTCTGAGCTCTTTTTAGTCATCTTTATGGACAGATTGTGCAAATTGTCATACAAAATGAGACAAACCTAAAAAGCTAATATCTTTGTTGAGGCACCATGAGATGTCCAAGATGCAGCATGACTGAAGAGATGTACCTGAAGTACTATACAAAGACTTTAGGGACATTAAATGTTTAGAATTGAAATGGAAATGGATACCAGAAAGGTGTATGATAACAATCCCAAACATTCAGCTTTATAGACAACTTTCTTCAGCTACATCTGAGCATCACAGTTTTGTTTCTCGTTTTATCTTTTAGGATTACATAATTTTAAGAAGCGTGCCTATGGTACTGTATGCAAATTTGCAAAATATAATAACCTGGACTATTTGACTTCTGTTGATGGGATAGTTTTCTCCCTCATTCATCTTCATTTTTTACATGATAGATCTGTATTGCTGCCACTTGTCCATTGTCTCATCTTTTTTAAAAGAAGGTAGGTTGTTGTTTACTCTCTGAGTAGATGACCTGAAATTACTCCTTATTGATGTCTGCCAGCTTAACCACAAGGAAATATGGAACTTAATATTGAAGCATGCAATGTGCATCTCTCTGGAGCAGCAGTTGTAATCCTATTACAGGACACATAAATGAGCAGACTTCATCCTGCAAAACTAATAGAGGCCTCTCTGTTTGGAGAGTAAGCACTTTTTTCCTCACCTAACCAAAGACTGCCATATTTGCCGGGCAACAATATTTTCTCCTGACTTCCCTGTCTCCTGTTGAAAACATTCACACCATCTACCTGGCTCTTTCTCTTACTTCTTATGAGGGACAGATCCTCTTATGCTGCATACAATTGTTGTCAAGTAGACTGTGATGTAAAATATAAGTTGAAAGGCATTTTTAATCCATAAAAATCTTTGTCTGCCCTGAGTTTTTGCATGGGATTATTCTTTAATGTGTGGAAGACAAGCTTGCTATATAGTTTATTGTTGAATTACCAAAAAAAAAACAATCAAAAACAAAGACACAAAAACAACTGGATTGTGGTTCCAGTTTACATTGATTGATTGCTATTCTTCCAAAATAATCATAAGATTGCAGTGGAATTAGTTGCATTATTACAACTCATTGTACATCAACTAAATTTGGGTCCTCCTGTCAAGTCCCTGCTGACCATGAGAGGATCTCTAATTGTTCTTCCATATAAAGATGCATCTTATTACTTTACAGCAACAAGATGCATCTGCAGGTTTTTGTTAGCAAGTGATTAAGAATTATTTTAAAATGACTGTTGTGCACATACAGTATGTAATTATTCATCCAAAATGTGTCATCACCTCTGATTTCTTTTGATCATGTTTCTGTCCACCTCTCATGCTTACATCCCTCTCAAAAATAATTAATCATCCATCTCATCCTCCCTGACCACACAGAGTCATGTACTCTTTCTTTCACAATTCAATTGAAGTTGTGAGCTATTCTGCACAGTGTGACTTGATCTGGGTTGGTTTACCAAAGTGAAGGAGAATATAGAGTGAAATCCCCTCTATCAAAAATACAATCTCTTGTCATTATCTTGGAAAGCCCCTTAAATACAGTTCTTGCTGTCAAGGCTGACCAGCAGCTCACTGCACAGTAGAATAAGGGTGGATTAGATGGACAAATTGAAAATGGAGTTGTGTGATTTTGTACTTGAAAAACAGAGAAAGAATATAGAAAACTACAACATCTACTACTGGGGTGACCATGATCTTTACCCTCTGTTTACCCTCATGCTTATTTAGTTCAAGCTGCATATAGGTGTGAAGAGCCTAAAGGGCACAGTATTTGCCACTTACCCCCGATGGGCTAAAGGAAATTGATTACTGGCATCAGACTGAGGGCATCTGTATGCAAAAGACACAGTGAGCATAGCAATAGTAGCTTTACCAGCTTATCCTTAAATTATCTGAACAGTCACCCAACACACATACTCACCCACACAAACAAAAGCATATCCCCCTAGATTGTTTAAGGTCACAGTACTGTGTGTGTTCTTTTGGAGATGAAAATTGAATTCATTCAGAGAAAGTTGAAGAGGGGTACTTACTGCATGATGTTGATAACATCGTTTTTGCCAGTTCTACCTGTTACCTCCTACAGTCTCCTTTGTTGAGACTTTTAAGTTGTAGGCAAAAGTTTGGGGACCCTAGGGCAATTGATCTCACTGCCCTGCATCAAAAATAACATTTCTGCTGTTTTCCAGAAAATAGTTGATATTACCTAATTGAAAGATGCTAAGTTCAAAAATATCAATAAAAATATTCAATCACATACAGTTTTGTCACAAATGCGAATCAATTTTTTTCTTTTTTCATTCATATTTAATTTTTTTGTGCTTTTCCAAATTGCAAAAGATGGCATTTTCAACAGTCTGGACTTCAATAACAGTGTGGAGACAAAACATCATCAGACTCTTCTCTCTCATCAACTAAGCCAGTAAAAATGCAAGGTGGTATTTCATCTGAATGTGGTAGAGATCTCATTGCTGATGGCAGGTTAGGGGAACTGATAGATGATTTAGTTTTGGAACTGTATCCAGAAATATTAACTAAACAGAAGTAGCACTCATCAAAATGATTCTGTGGCTCCCTCCATACCATTGGAATACCAAAACCCAAGCTCTTTGTCTTTCCCTTAGTCCATGCTCGGAGGTTTTCCACACACGCCCAGCACACCGAATGAGGTGCCCATGGTTTGTCTAGGGCACCCAATTTCATACCAAAATAAGCAAAGTATTCCTTTTTCACAAAATCTGTTATGTTTTGTTGCTGTTTGGATGTAGTGAAGCATCCACAGATATAGCAAGAAAACATTTGGTTCATGTTTACAATTTCCCCTGTTACTGGCCATATCGCATCAGGTTTAAGCATTGAAAAATGCCTTGTGAAAAACATATTAGAGCAAAATGGATATTATTTTGAAATCAGCAACCCAAAATTAGTGAAGAACATGTGTTAGCTTTCATACAGCAGATATAATGCAGGGCGGTGTATTGGCTTGTCACAGACATATAATTATAAGCATTTTTTTTTTGTCTGATATGCAATGATATGGGAACTTTTTTTTAACAGAAAATATGTTTGGGGTAATTTAGAAATTGTGTCATTGCATGGCTACTCCAACAGAGAAACTGTCTGTTATCACTACTGAATTTGCTGACCAGTTTTGAAATACATTGCTGGTTCATAAATAATGAATCCATCTTTTTCTCTTTACAACACAACACAACACACCACACTAACTGTATATACAGTTAGGTCCATAAGTGTTCGGTCAATGACACAATTTTTGTAAGCTTTCCTCTGCACACCACCACAGTGGTTTTTAAATCCAACAATCAAGATGTGATTGAAGTGCAGACTTTCGGGTTTAATTCAAGAGGTTTAACAAAAGAATTGCATTAACTGTTTTATACAAATCCCCAACCACCACCACCACCATTTTCAGAGGTTCAAAAGTAAGGATTATTAGGATAAGGATAATTTTTAACTTCGTTGAAATTCCAAGTATTAAAAACATAAACACACTAGACTGCCTGACATCTAGAACCCATGGACATTACCAGATGCTGTCTTTCCTCCCTTGAGATGCTCTGCCAGGCCTTTACTGGAGCTGTCTTTAGTTGCTGCTTGTTTATGGGTCTCTCTGCCTTCACTTTTGTCTTTGGTAGATGAAAATCATGCTCTTTTGGGTTGAGATCAGGTGACTGAGTTTAAAAATATCACATATATTTACCTTGAGAAACTCTTGGTTTTCTTTTGTAGTATGCTTTGGGTCATAATCCATTTGCACTGTGACACGCTGTCCAAACAGTTTTGCACTATTTGGCTGAACCTGAACAAAGAGTATAGCCCTGTACACTTCAGAATTCATCCTGCTACTTTTATCAGCCACCACATCATCTAAACACTAATGACCTGGTTCCACTGGCAGCCATACAAGCCTGTGCCTTAACACCATCTCCAGCATGTTTTACAGATGATGTGATATGCTTAGGATGATGAACTGTTTCTCTCCTTCTCCTTGCTTTTTTCTTCACTCTGGTACAAGTTATTCTTGGTTTTCTTTTTCAAAATTTTTTTTTTCCATAACTAGATAGGCTCTTTTACATGTTTTCTAGTATAATCTTGCCTTCCTGATCTTTAGCGTAACCAGTGGTTTGCACCTTGTTGTAAACCCACTGTATTTACATTCATGAAGATGTACTCTATATTGAGTGTAGACTTTGACAATGGTACGCCTACCTCCTCAAAAGTGTTCTTGACTTAGCTAGATGTTGTGAAGCAGTTTTTCTTAACCACAGAAAGAATTCTGTGATTATCCACTTCAGTTGTTTTCCATGGTCCCCCATGGCTGGCCAGTGCAGTCCTTCTTTTTAAGAATGTACGAGATTGTTGATTTGGTGACTCCTAAAATTTTTGCTCTGATAGGTTTATTTTAGTTTTTCACCCTTCTTCATGTGCATCAATATCACTTTGACCCCACATTGATAGTTCCCATGAACAGCTACCAGATGTTCACTTGGAATCAACTCCAGATCTTTTATCTGTTTAATTCTTCATGGAATAACAGGGGAACAGTCGGCCCTGTTGCCCCAAAATTACATTTATATTAAAAGGTTGCTCTTTGTGTATGTGTAGATCCAGCATGCATCACCAGTGCACACCTAAAAGTGGTCAGAATGGGACTTTAAAGAAGTGATCCAAACATAGATATAGCACTGGAAGGGGTGTATTGCTGCATAAGGAGATCAACTTGAAGGGGGTAACACCCCAATTTTAAAACAGTTGCAGTTTTTTCTTTTTATATTCTGAGAACTTTGATCACACTTTTTATGTAGTGTATGTGTTACAGGTAAATTGCTGTCACACAATAAGATGTGCTTCTGCAAGTCTTCTACATGCTTTTGATTATTTATTATGAGTGACCAGATGGACCAGAACACACATTTAACACTTGATGGCCTGGTAAATAGCATCTGATCTGCTTTTGGGAAACTCACTGATTTATTTGTCCTTGGAGAAATGGAAAGGTCAGTGACAGAAAGGTCAGAAGAAAAAGCAGCCATGTGATGTCTTTTATAGAACAAGTCATCCTTAAATTAATTGAAATGTGTATTTGATAGTAATAGAACTTGAAAACGCAAAATGAAACAGCTTTGATTGTTTGACAGCAAGGTGCTTTTCATCAGGAAAACAGCATGGCTTCATTCTCACCTCCCTCCTTCTGTACACACCTCATCACATATGACAGAAAATATCCAATCAAGAAAGGCAATATAGCTTTGATTTTGAAGTTTGTCATAGAGGACTCTCCTTTCTTGTGTGCTCCAAAGTTCTTTGTTTGGGTTGTGATATAATCATTGTACATAAAACACAGAATGGTAATGACTCAGAGGTCAGAGGCAGAACTATTGGTGGAGGTGCCATTTGTTTCTTAATACCCTGAGAAACTCTAACATTATTGATCTCCACAGTGCATGACTTTGAAAAGTAATTATGAGGTTATATATGATGAGATTTCCCTGCCAGAGGGATAATTTTATTACTACAATATAACATCCTCTCTCTAACCCTAAAGAAATACATGCTAGTTGATACAGTACAGCAGTTGTATTCATAGATAAATGGTTACTTTCAATGTCAGGACAAATTAATTTATCGCAGCTATAGCGGTAAGATAGTGTAAGGGGTGGGTTAAAGAGTGAAAAGGGAAGCATTGTACATAAGCTTGCAGACATCATGTTTTTTCTCATAATTTCAGGACCCATCTGCATTTCATGCTGATTTCTTTGTCTCTCACAGGGGACCCAACCTATTTATACTAAGACAAATAAAGCTGCCTTTTTAATGCTGCCTTTAGAGAAAATAGGAAAGGGGCAGCTCGCTAGGTGCTCATAGGACCACTCTAGAGGTAGACTGGTGAGAGACAGAAACAGTGGAGAAGAAGACAAGGAAAGGAGGTATGAAGTGGGGGAGATAAAGAATGTGGGAGGGGACAGGAAAGGAGAAAAAAGTGATCGAGCAATGAAAAAGTGAAAAGGGAAAATAGAATAGAGCAAGATGGGAGAGAGCGGGAGAGTTATGATTACTATGCTCCATGCTGTTCTGCACTGGCTCCTCTTCCCAATAGCCTGAAGCGACCAGGGCTCCGATTTGGGCTGCCAACCAAAAGGTGGATATCAGCATTCCTTTGAGCCTTCCTGCCTCTTTCCCCCAAACCAGACTTCACACACACTGCTTCTATCAACTTAGTCCGTGTGTGCTGGTCTTTGAAGTGGAGTCTATGTGATGCTTTCATGCAGTTTTAAATTCCCTTATGGAGGTTTTGCCACTGGTATTAATTGTCAGTTAGCACACGGTCTTACAAACCATGTTGAGTTGATGAGCATGTGACCATCACAAACCACTTTAAATTGGTAGACACAATATGAAAATGAAAATTACAAGTACATTTGAGGCAGGTTAGTAAGAGTTCAGCTCAGTTAAAACCTGCCTAAATTCTGCAATTGTAGTCAATATGATTTGAAAGCTTATTTAAACCCCAAAAGAGAAAGTAGCAGCCATGACACAGGTAGGATAAGGATTTAACCTTAATTAATGTAAGTAAAAAAATTCTGATTCAGTGGCATACAGAGAAAAAGGCCTCCCAGGAAATTAATTTATATAAAACTAACTTGCATTAGGAAAAGTCTTTTCAGAATTCAAAATGTTTCTCTTTTACAAAACATCTGACTGAGCCTTGTGAATATGTCTTAAGCACTCACATTTATGATTAATTGTAGCATGAGACGCAATGCGTTTATTATATCAACACAAACCCAACTTCCAAGCTGTGTCCTCTTTTGTGTTTACATTTTCCTTGGTGCAAAAAATGTGGCTGAGGAATGTAATTCACAGGCTGTTAACATTTCCCCTGCAACAAACTGGTAATATGCAAATGAGCCACCTCCTTTATCTTATATAATTTATTATAACCAGTTAATGTGGTCTTAGGCTTTGGTATTTGAATCAGCTGTATTACCAGAGTATTTTACAATTCCAAAGGTATGTTTGTCAATACTGTCAGAAATACAGATGCTTCTCTTTCTATTAAACTGACATAGAGATGCTGTATGTGCAATATCAGTCTACTGGTGGAACAAACGGTTGAGCTCAGTGAGAGATGATAAGTGCTGAGGAGGTTTTTAATTTCTGATAAGATTTTTTTTTTTTCCTTTTTTGGATAGTGACAGTGTTGTGGGAGAAGAGAGCAGGGGAATGATGTGCAGTAACGGTCTTGCTTAGCCCACAATCAAATCTCATACTCTGGTGCTAAGTGGATTTTTGGTACACGTGTTATCCCTAAACATTCGGCCATGTTTGTTTCCTAACAAATGTAATATATTTTTAACAGAAGTGCGAAAACAAAAAAGGTGAGCTGTCCAGGTAGGTGCTTTACTGCATAGAAGTCTCAGTATATAGTGAATATAGCTACTTGAAAATAAAATAATATTGTCATGTAACTCTGCAGGTAACTCTCTGGCCCTGCAGTAGAATTAACTGTACCTTTGTGAGGAATTACTCATATTCATCATTCCACAGTTTGGATAAACACTCCTAATGTTAAGGCCTGTGTTGTTCTGCCTCATAAAATCTTAGCACTTGTTTGCGTTTCCTACACACTGCTCACTCTCTGTACTCATATTAGGGGCTCACGTCCCGAGAGAATTCCAATTTTCCACTGAAAAACTTTGTTCTTCACCGTTAATTACAGTAGGCCAATGTTTTCTCTGGCCCTATAATTACAATTCAGAAAACAATTACATATCATTCAGGCAGCGTGATTACCTCCTGTCACTCCAGCCTTCCATGCCATAATTTAATATTTTGCTCAATGATCACTCAGAGGATTCATAAAGGCAAAAGAGGCTCTCTCTTATAGTGCATTTCCTAGTCGTCAGGCACTGTGCTTGTTCGTTTGATAAATGCTGGGTAGAGGGAGGCTCTCTGGTTTGACAGTGTGCCATTAAGCCATCCACAGACCACTTTTGCAGATGCTGGGTGATTAATGTCTTCTCCTTCTCCCCATTTAGCCCTTCAATAATGAGCCTGAATTAACAAGCCCCTGCTTCTAGTGACGAGAGCTGCAAACACTGTCACTTTCCATATGAACACAACCCTAGCCATAAAAAAAAGTTTAACTAACTCTTTTTAAAGACTTAAACTTTGGACAATATTTAGGATAAGTATAAAATGTTATTCAAACTGTATGGTTTTAATATTAAACTACTCAAAGATACAAATTCCATAGATGGTAGTTTTCTTTCAAGTCAGTCAAACCTCTCCATATTAAGATGATGACATTTTCTGATCCGTTTTAAAAAAAAAAAAAAAAAAATTAAATGTAAGCCTCCATGTGAATTACTACTTAATTTGTATCAGTGCTAGAAAATTGAAACCACCTTGGGCTTAATTACTAAGGAAAAACAACTGCATTGTACCTTATTATGGTGAAGACATAATTAGAAACAGTGGAAATGATAAGAAAAACAAAGTGAATGGCCTTGTCAGCATGCATACAGAGGTTAATATCATGCATAGCACAGATGGAAATTTACATATATACAAAACTGGCTTCTGTTGTGAGAAGTCAGTGGACAAGATTTTATGTGGTGAGACATTTATGGTTTTTACTGACATCATTTTTTAATTTTGGCAGCACTTTGATGCTGCTTTCAGGATGTTTAGAGATTCAGCATGTGTTGAATGTCTTGTCATGCATACAACTGGTTTACAATTGGCCAGCAGGAGTAGGTTAGATATTCAAGTAACACTGCTCAAAAGAAGCACCCTATAAGCTCTCCTCTGCATCATTGTCTTATCACAGCTTATTTGATGTTTGGTTTTGTGACCTGAGGTTTTTAAAGCATCTTACTCTGCGCTCACAACTGTGCAATGTGATAAACAGACTTAGAAGTTAAAGAAAACATTGTTTTCATAAGCATAAAACAGCATTAAGTTTTACCAAGGTGTTTTCAGTGTTGAGCAGCAGCAAAACCTTTATTTAGTAGCAATGCTTTCTCTTGCTAGTTCTGCTTCTAATTGGTTGTATCAAATATATGTATTGTGACTTGCAGCATTTTAACAAAATAAGTTAAGTCTGTATTGCTTAAATAATGAAGCTAATTTGATTAAGGTCAAGGCCAAGGCTGAAACGTCATTTCTCAGTTCATCAATTTATTGTTGTTATTACTGGAAAATAATGCTGAGCAGCGTGACCATTATTTATTTTTTTATTTATTTTATTGGGACTCTGGTGAATTGGTTGTATTTATTTCCACTTATTTATTTGCATTGCTTGCCCTTTATGTAAGTTTACTTATTCTACTGTCAGAAATGCATTCAGAAAACAATGCAGGGGCAAAATAAGAACGTATTACTATAAAAAGTGGATCACTTAAGAAGGTAAAAAAGGAGGAATAGTACTGATTCTAAAATCAAAGTTTACCTACCAAGTACCTTTACCAAACACTCTAAATCTGTATAAAAGTTTCCAAAAAGTGATTTGTTTTTAATGTTTTTTTTAAGAAGACACTGTTAGCCGACCTTAGTCCTTTGAGGATTTGTGCATCTTTTGGGTTTGCTTGCCTCAGATAAGTTTGACTTCTTTTTTATGTATGCTAAAAAAGATTGTGTAGCAGCCTGCCAAGTCTGAATCAGCCATTGGATAAACTTTTCAGCTTTTCCTTCCATACATACCTTCCACAGTTTACTTAGATTTCGCTGTGTAAGAAAAAGCAGTCCCTTTCTCTGAAGTAACCTTGGTTTGAACAGCCTCTACTGCCAGTGCCAGCCAGAACGATATCAAGCCACTACAGAGCAAGCCAGCACAGAGATGGCAATTTTAACCACTGTAAATGTGAAAATGTGTGCTGTAATGGCCAACATTCAATCATACAGATGACATACAGTAAAATTTCAAGCTGTTAGCTAAAAAAAGGTTCAAGTGTTGGCTTTAGCAAACGAAATCTGAAGTATTTAAGTGAATATAATCTATTCAAAGGCTCCAGGAGCCCCACTCTCATTGCACTGCCTGTGCTGTTTCATGTTCTTACTCTCCTCAGTCACCTGTAACCTTCATGTCTGTGTTGAGGATTGCTGGGCTTTAGGGGATAGAGCAAGGAGAAGCTAATTTTCCCACTCTTGCCAATCTCTCTGAAGCACTGTCCAAAGCCCTTTGCTGTACACCATTTGGAAGAGCCTTTCACACTGTGCAGTGCAAGCCCTTACTGAAAGCCTATTATTAATGGAAAAGGTCAAAGCAGGGTGGGTGGTTAGATAGTAGCAAGGAGATACTGTCAGTTCTCTCACTTTTGTTGCCCACAGCCAAAAAGTAAAGAATAAAGGAGCAGGCTCATGGATGTATCATAGCAAAGCATATCTTTAAATGTGTGTCAAGATTGTGTTCTTGAAAGGGTCTAAATTTACATATACACTTGATTGTTTGTAAAGCTGCCATTCATCATGATGGACACACACTTATCTACTCTTTACTGGCAAACTGTTCAAGCTCATATGAGGGAAGCTGTTCATTTGCCTCAGGAACAACAAAGGCAATTTTTGATTTCACAAGTGAACTTGAATGTTGTCCATCAATATTAAGCTGTCTCTAAAGCTAATCATTACTTCCTGGATTTAAAGAGAAAAAAAAAAGTTTTCGGTGCCTCTAATAAAAATAAATGGACCGATTCTTGTTCTCTCTATCTATACCCTTTTTCATCGCTCATTATGTGCTGCAATAATTAAACTATAAATGTCAGCAGGTATTCTGCCTAAAAATTAAATAAGGATTGCACCCCTCCTCCTAAAAGGCAAAAAAAGAAACCATACGTGTACTGATTTCTGTGTAGTTAATTTGTTCTACTCAAATTCAATGAGACATCCTTGAATGATTGCTTCATCAGAAGTCATATTGACGTTCACAGGAAATGAGAGCATGAGATAATGGTTGTTTGGGGGGAAACTGCAGCCATGGAAACTAGGAAATATAACTGCTCAAGACAGTATGCTGCCTCATGTACAGTATGATTGAATCCATACTTTGAATAGATTGACAGGAAGACATTAGATACTTATCAGTGGATACCTAATCACCAGCAAACCCTATTATTTAGTTTCTTATTCATCCAACAGTGTAGGTTACATCATGCAGAATATCCATACACCTAGGCAATCACCACTTCTGTCACCACTGGATACGACCAAAGCACTTTTAGGAATAACATCTAAATTTTCAGAAGTTATCTCTTCCCTTTGTAAACATCCAGCTGCCAGCAGACATTCATCTTTGTTTGTCAAGCATCTTTCCTTACTGCCATGCTCCTTTCAGGCATTTCAGGCATCCTCCTCATTTTATGTACCACCATCTATTTTGGCTGTCTTGACAAGGTTAATGGTCTCATAAATGTCTGTGTCTGAGAAATCCCATGGGCAAGATTTCCTCACTGGAGGAGTTTTCTGTTTTGTTTGCCATTGACTGGTGAAGGAGGGTCCCCTGCTTTGATCTCAGTGGTTCAGTTAACTGGATGCTGAAGGCATGACACAAGGGATGGCAGTACTCTGCTCGATTCACAGTTGTTTGTGTCAAGGTGTTTGAGTCACAGTGCTTGATAAGAACAACTGTTTTGCCCCCTCACTTGTCTGCAAATATTGCAGTGATTGAGCAGCAACTCTACATATGCTCTGAACTGTGTCTTTTTGTCATTGGTAAATAGATACATATAGGTTCGCACTATAGTGGTGCATTAATCGTGTTCATGGCATTGTAATATATGGTACAATTTCAAGTTAAGTATTGTTCTAAAAAATTATAATTGGGTCACAGAAACAAAGATAAACTGCACGATTTGATTTCTTGGCTTTATATTTGCATTTCTTCAAATATATTGAATGTTAGGTGTGTCTCGAACCTCAATACCACACTACTAACCAGCACCTTTGTTTGCTGCGGTGTTGTGGCTTGTTCAAGATGATTAGTAACAGCCAGCAGCTTTCAGGTTTTCCATTTAATCAAAATTTCTAGTCAAGTCTTTTATTCTCTCCCTCTCCCTCCCCCTCTCTTTATACAAATTTGGCTTGAGGCAGGCCATCACTGAGCAGATAAGGACAATCAGGTTGCTAGTGATGGTTTACACAACTGGCACATTGTGCTTCCAGACTCCCTCTAGGCCTCTCACACTGTGAAATGCTTTGGTATCGAATCACTTTGACTAAGAATGACTGGAGTACAAGGAATACAGATGCAGCACTTCAAGAGGCATCACCTTGGACTCAACCTTGTTGCTTCTGTTAAGAATAAAAAAAAAGCAAAACTCATCATTAGGTGATAAATCTGCAGGAGTTTTGGGATAAGCACCTTATGCCATTGCGTGTAAGGATCCAGAACGTGTTATTTCTGTAAAGGTGGATTAGAAAATAAAGCTGAATTTGGACTCATGGATTTTATGGTGCATTTCTGAACCAGGCCTTCCCTTTATGAAGGTATGCATAATTGATAATAATCAAAAAGTTGATACAATCAGGAAAACAAACTGCCAGTTTTGGCATTTGCAATTTCATCACGGTGCCGATCAGATGAGTGTATTACGAAGCAAGGTAAAGTACTGTGCAAAAGTCTTCAGCCGCCCCTTCATTTTGCTTCCAAGGAGCAAGATTTTCCTTTCAATTTTTTAAAGTGATCTTGAGCATTAGTTGTCCAGGTTTTCTAAAGGTCAGTTCCAACACTGACCTATGAATCATTTAAGCATAAAAAAGGCTCCTAACCAAGGGATGGCAAGTGTTTTGTCTGCACATGAAAGATAACAAAGAACGAATTTTAAATTGTATCTTTAGGCACTTTGTTGCTAGCAGCCTGTTGCAAAAATGCATAATTCCCATTTCTTTAGTTGAATCTACAAAAAATGACAAAGATAACAGTCTGAGGGGACATAAAATGGTATTTTTGCACCAACAAGGTGATTCCCAAAAAGCTATTAGCTGAAAACGTTGCATATCTCGGCATGGAGTGCAGTGTGTCCTTAGAAAACTGGGGGAAATTGGACAAGAGGAGGACAAAAAAAGATGTGGCAGGCCTAAAAAAACTGTCTACAGCAGATGAACAGTATGTGAAAGTCATGTTCTTGAGAAATTGAAAAATAAAATCCAGCAAAGACCTGACATAGGACCTGAGAGATGCATCTCGACCTTGAGATGATCCATCTACTGTTCGCTGAAGCCTCATCAGAAAAGTGTGGCTATCAAAACACCATTATTAAGGAAGGAAAAGAGGGAGAAAAGGTTGAGGTATCCCAAATTACACAAGAACTGGACTGAAAATCTGTAGCAGGTCTTATGGAGTGATGATTGCAAATTTGACATTTATGTTGAAATTGTCCTCAATGTATGGAAGAGGTCAGGAGAGAGGTACAACAATGAGTGTCTACAGCCATCTGTAAAACACGATGGAGGCTCTGTCATGGTTTGGGGCTGCATTTCAGCCAGTGGTGTTGGGATCTTGTCAAAACTGAATGACGAGTGCAGAAAAGTACAGTCAGATTTTGATCTACCATGCAGTACCATCTGGAAAGCATCTGAATATCATTTGCCATTGCATACCTGGATAGAAAAACACACAGTGGAACAATCTCAGTCATAGATTGGCCTCCCCAGAGCCTCAACATGCACATTACTAAACGTCAACATTACTGAAGCAGTGTGGGATCATCTTGACAGAGAATCAAACAAAAAGCAGCCAACATCCAAAGAAGAGCTTTGGAATGTCCTTCAAGAAACCTGGAGAACTATTCCTGGAGACTACTTAAAGAAATTACAAGAAAGCTTGGCTAAGAGTTCAGGATGTGTTGAAGAATAAAGGTGGTCATACCAAATATTGTCTTTCAAGCTTGTTAGAATTGGTCAAATCTGTTTTTGCCTTATCTACTGTGAATTTTTCGCCAATTAATATATATTTAATGATAGAAATCCTCATTTGCATATTAAACATTTCTGAAAATGTGCAATGCAAAAAATTATTGTAAGTGATCAACTGGGAGGTTTCATGGTGAAATCCGGTTTTTAGAAACCGGTGAAATACAGTTTTTATTCCAGTTTACCTCCAGAATTTGGGAGTGGAGCGGATGGAATGGCTTCCCTGCAGTCCTGACCTCAACCCCATTGAACATTTGTGGAATCAGCTTGGGCATGCTGTTCGTGCCAGAGTGACCAACACAACCACACTGGCTGACTTGTAATGGTAAATGGTAAATGGACTGTTACTTATATAGTGCTTTTCTACTCAGTTTTGAGTACTCAAAGCTCTTTATACTACATGCTACCTTCACCCAGTCATACGCACATTCATACAGCACTTTTATCTATACTTAAGTGCTTAGCTAACATTCACACACACACTCACACTCCGATGAATGCATCAGGGGCAATGAGGGGTTCTTGTGACAAATGCTGCTTGAAAAATGGGACCAAGCTGGTGACCAGCATGAGGAGGAGGTGCCAGGCTGTTGTGGCTGTGTATGGTTCTTCCACATGCTACTGAGGCCCCTGTTTGTTAAATGAATAAATTGTTGAATTGCCAATATGTCTTGTTTCTTCAGACTTTAATCATCCAATCCAATAAACGACACCAAAAAACAGTCAATAGCAGAATAAGCTGTTCGGCATTGGCAGAGAAAATTTTGCAAGTTCTTCACAGGCACAGCCCACATACTCAACTCTGCTGCTCAACCCACAAATGCATTTTCCTTAAAAATGTGGCGCCATTTAAAGGGAAATAAACAGGCTTTCCAGTGGTATGAGATTTATTGCTAAGATGCATTGTTACAACAAAGAAATAATTGACCAAACACAATTTCCTTACGTTTTGTCTAGTTTGTTCTGAGTGTAGGCAGAATTGTTACGATTGTAAAATCTTTCCTTTAATTTAATTTCAATATACCCATTTGCAAATTTATCTTATTTTAACCATGCTCCCAACACCTTACTGAAATCTGGGGTAACAGATGACCTCTAATCCCTGCTGTGATGTAAGACACAGTCAGTTGTAATTTTGAGGCACTACAAGGACAAAAAATAAAGCTTCTTTTGTTAGTCTTAGCAGGCTTTATCAGTCTGTTTCCAATTACAGTCCTTGAGCCCTGGGTTGACATGCCTACCAGAAAATCCCTAGTCAAGTTCAGTGCCTTCAGATTAATTTATGTATGTTGTTTACCTGCACAGACAGTTTATTTAAAATCTTTAAATTTCAATGCTAAGTTTTTCTCTTATGGAGAAAGCTTAAATCAGCAGATAGAGTTGTTTGGTGAGCAACAATGAAAATATTATGGTGGGGTGGTGCAGTTACAGCAAGCAGTATTTGTTGTAACTTATAAAATTGACAGAAAGGAATAAACAGTATATATGATTAAATTTCTTAAAGGAGTTTGCCACAAACTGTTTTTGAAGTTCACTTAACCATGTCTGCACATTGTCAAATTATGTTTTTTCTGAGTGTGATTTTTGTAATTGTATGCAGCTCCGGAAAAAATTAAGAGACCACTGCAAAATTATCAATTCCTCTGATTTTGCTATTTATAGGTATATGTTTGAGTAAAATGAACATTTTTGTTTTATTCTATAAACTACTGACAACATAACTCCCAAATTCCAAATACAAATATTTTCATTTAGAGCATTTATTTGCAGAAAATGAAAAATGGTCAAAATACCAAAAAAAGGTCCAGTGTTTTCAGACCTCAAATAATGCAAAAAAAAAACAAGTTCATATTCACTTTTAAACAACACATTACTAATGTTTTAACTTAGGAAGTGTTCAGAAATCAATATTTGGTGGAATAACCCTGATT
>VUQI01049963.1:0-10410 GCA_015106735.1 Paratilapia polleni | reverse complement strand
CTCCCTGAAAAGCCTTCAGTTAATCCAGAATGCTGCAGCGAGAGTACTGACAGGGACTAGAAAGAGAGACCATATTTCTCCCATATTAGCTTCTCTTCATTGGCTACCAGTTTGGTATTTAAAAGTAGAATGGGAGTCAGAGCCTTCAGCTTTCAGGCCCCCCTTCCTGTGGAACCAGCTCCCAGTTTGGATTCAGGAGACAGACACCCTCTCTACTTTTAAGATTAGGCTTAAAACTTTCCTTTTTGATAGAGCTTATAGTTGGATCAGGTGACCCTGAACCATCCCTTAGTTAAGCTGCAAAACGCCTAGGCTCCTGGGGGCTTCCCATGATGCACTGAGCACTTCCTCTTCCTCACTTCCTTTCACTCTTCATGTGTTTATACACCACTTGCATTTAATCATTAGCTATTATTAACCCTGTCTCTCTCCCATAGTGTGTCTTTTGTCCTGTCTCCCTCTGCTCGCCTATGTTTTCCCTCATCCCCAACCGGTCGTGGCAGATGGTTGACCCTCCATGAGCCTGGTTCTGTTGGAGGTTTCTTCTTGTTAAAAGGGAGTTTTTCCTTCCCACTGTTGCCAAGTGCTTGCTCATAGGGGGTCATCTCACTGTTGGGGTTTTCTGTCTAATATTGTAGGGTCTTTACCCTAAAATATAAAGTGCCTTAAGGCGACTGTTGTTGTGATTTGGCGCTATATATATAAAATTGAATTGAATTGAACTGAACTTTAGTGCATGTCTTAAACTAGGGGCTAACATGCTGCACTGAATGAAAGGCATATTTCTCTGGGTTCTTTCTGTCACTAACAGTTATTTCCTCTGTCATCACTACAAGTCAATGCCTCTCTTCCAGTGTGGACGCCCTTTGGGATTAAATTGTGTTTGGTTGGTCTGTGCTCATTACAATGTTCAGTTCCAGGCAGTAACATCATGAATGTGGTCCTCATATTCAACATTATTCAGATTCTCGGTTTCATTTTTTCTCTCCAGAAACAATCACACCTCAGATGATTATTGGATTAATCAATTTGTAAACTGACACTTTTAATATAATATCTCAGCACACCTGAATGTGAAACAGGTGCATCTGAGGAAAAAATGCCACAAAAACAATTAAATATAACTGCTGCACACTGTCTCACTTACATTTATTAAACTACAATGTTTCGGCCCTGTTGATCTTCATCGAGTACTTTTGTTCTGAAGAAAACATCCAACTGCCAGTTGCACCAAATCTTCTCGCATCCTCTTGCAAATGGAAATTACTGATGTAGGAATTGTGCCCAGTGTCACAAGACAATTACAACTGCACATTCTTGCCCCTCTCACACAGGAAACGTTTCCACTTAAGAGTGTGATCACCTGTGTATGGATCCATGTTACACATAAAATACGCTGCCCGTCTGGCCTTGCATGCAAAGGGAAAACCATTAGAAAATTTAAACATAGAATAAGTGATCATAAAAGTGTGATTCACTGACAGGATAGAGATCATCCAGTTGCAGCCCATTTCAATGATATGAAACATGATGTAGCCCCCCTCCACTTTTGGCACCACCTAGGGTAAATGGTAAATGGACTGGTACTTATACAGCACTTCATACTACATGAAGTAGTATGAAGTGCAGTGGGAATCATGAGTTGTTATTAAGGAGAAGAGAGGTCTTCTGGATATTTATGTTGCAGACATTGTCACCCAGGGGACTGAACGATGAACTTTCACTCAGTGTAATGTTTTAGTTCCTGTTTGATTTAAATGTTCTATCAAAAAAGACTTGGGATTTTTAAAAAAAAAGAAAAAAAAAGAATAAGGGCTTTTTTTCTGGAGTTACTATGGTGATACGGTTTTGATATTCCGCATTTATTCTTGAGCAGCTTATGTAATCGATTGCATGGTACCATTGTATAAACTTGTGAATAATATTTACCATCGTATTTATTTTATTAATTCATGTTATTTACAGGAAATTTTAAGTTACTTAATATTCCTTTTTTGACTCGTGCATACAGAGTGTTGTACCGTGTTCGTTTTGGTGACTGTTTTTGTCGTTCTGAGACAAAAATGTTTTTAACTTGTATAGATGTTACTCGTGATGACTATTACCACACTGATGTTTCTGTATCACTTGACTAATGGCATAGTCACATGTGAAGTGCTCATCAGCCAGTATCCTCTGATTGGATGACTGAAATATTTCCACTGGATGTGCAGGTGTGTATTATATATACATGGCCAATAGGACTGAAACATTGTAGTTTAATAACTGTCTTAGCGATTAGCGAGGCAGTGTGTTGGAATTACATTAAATTATTTTTGTAAAGTTATTTTTGAAAATAATATGGGATTATTTTTGCAGTTTAATATGTTAATAAATGGAACCTTTGGAGGGTTTTATAATGTAGCGTAAACACAGACATTTGAAAAGATGCTTTCCCATAACTCTGACTTTTACACACTGAACAATAAACTGGTTATTACAGAAAATACGTCAGATGTAGTAAGGATAGTTGGCTGAAGAATCACAGCTCTTCTTTGATAGAATTTACAGGACTTTACAGGAGGTCAATGTGCAGAAAAAACTCAAATTTACTTAAATTATTTTCACAACAATGAACAGATACAAAGCTTTAGTTTTATTTATTGTTATCTAATAGATATTAAATATTTTTCTTTTTGTTTTTATTAATCTAATAATTTGTCATTTTAGTTGGTCTGACATGAGATAATAGATGATTTAATCTTTCTGAAAACACAGACTGGGGTTTATAGTCACTCTGAATGATGGCAGTATATCATTATATCTATATTTGCAGATCGATGTTAAATTAGCCAATATTTGAATGGACTCTGGTCCATTGTTCCTGTGTGCCGACAGGTTACAGATATCAGTTCCACTGTGAGACTGAGGACGTTTAGGTCCACTGAGACACAGTCAGGGTGACCTTGTCTCTGATTGGTCAAATTAAGAAAACCAGTAGACACACACGTGTGTGTACACACACACACACACACACACACACACACAGTCTCAGATGTAATAATATCAGTTTCTGTAATGTGATTTATCATTCAGAGAAACACACAGGAGAGAAGAGGACACACAAGGACACAGCATGATGTCACCGGTGTGTGTGTGTGTGTGTGTGTGTAGGTGTGTAGATGTTGTGTCATAGCAACAGCGTGGCCTCCTCTCTGATTGGTCAAATTAATGATACAGAATGAGGACACACACACAGAGCTCCCTAAGGAGTGTGTTTGTGTGTTGATTAACAACCGGAGATAATTGACAGCTTTATCCTGTCAATCAATCTCACACACACACACACACACACACACACACACACACAGAGGAAGCTGATGTCACTAACGAGTCCTGCTTGTAAATTCTCATTAGTGTCAATGTGGCTGCAGTCAGTGCTTACTCCAGACTCTCCTGGTGTTACCTGAGGTCACCTGACCCAGGTGTGTGTCTGCAGGTCAAATCTTTTCAGGTTGTTTCCATCGTCATGGTTACAGGTTGTTGAGCTCAGAGTCGGTCACTGATACAGATGGACTCTCCTCACTCAATCCAGGTCCCAGACTTTGAACTCTGATTACTGATGGACTCTGAATACTGATCCTGTTGTATCTGTATTCATTTCTAACACTTATTATTGGAGCTCTAAAATTGACACATATTTAAATGGAGTTTGGTGAAAATCCATATTAGCTGTGTCAGTGTTCACCTACATGCAGACTGAACTCTCTCTCACCATCGTCCAATAAAATCATCAGTTCATCTTCAGCTCAGAGTGCTGCCTGGTTTCTGTCTGCTTGTGCTGAGAATGTAACTCATATGTAAGTGAGAGTCAGATTCACCTGTAGCAGGTTAATCCAGCCCTGAGTTCAGCCTTGATGGCAGCACCTCCTCTGCAAATCTGGAGTGAGTTATAGGGACATGAACTTTGGATGAGTCACATGACTCCACCTTTAAAAAGCAAAAACCAGACTGTGGATGGTGGTGATTTTCAGTTACTTGGATAGGTGTTAAATTATTTTTAAAAATCTAACATTTTGTGAGACTGTTTCTTGTCTCAAACTCATTTTTCTTTGTTTTTACTGACACCTGGCAGGATGTAATGTGCAACTACAGCCAGAAGGTGGAGGTCATGCATCTGCAAGCTGTTTGCCACTGTTAAACAACAAAAATAGAAGACAAACTCGCTGCTATCAGGCATCGGACCAGGAAATCCTTTACAGCACTGTGGGATTAGAAGTTTCTTTACAAACAGGAGAAACAGCCTTCAGACAGTCTTGTATGGAACCACAACTATGGGCAGTCATTAAAAAGCAGTTTGGTTGGGTCCAAAGAATAGCTCCCAATGAAAATGTCCACTAAACCTGATTTAATTTGGCTCATCTCCCCTTCAAGGCCGCCTCCCTGTGCAGCTCTCCAGCCTCTTTAGCTCTCTCCCTGGAAGTCCTGTTCAGACCACTCATACGTTTCTCTCTCTGTTATGAACTCTGAATCTCCTCCACTGAGCCAAAACATGATGCTTCAACATTAAATTCATTTTAGGTTAAAGGATGAATTTTTATAACTCACCTGTTTAGATTGTATTAAGGCTCAAAGTTTGCATTATTAGGGGCGTGGCCTCTTTAACTGACAGGTGGATGGTGACACAGGCAGCTGTAGCTGCTAGCTGCTGCAGCAGCCATAAGTAATTATTTCTTGTGATCTATAAGATCAGATCATCAGAAATAAGAAAAAAACAGAGAAATCAAACTGTTTGACTCACTGATGTTGTCTCTATCGCTTTTCTCTCCCCTGCTGAACATGTAGAAGAAACACACCTCCACCTGTATACTGAGAGAGTCAGGCTGTTAGCGTGTTAGCATGCCAAACACACCTCCACCTGTACACTGAGAGAGTCAGGCTGTTAGCGTGTTAGCATGCCAAACACACCTCCACCTGTACACTGAGAGAGTCAGGCTGTTAGCGTGTTAGCATGCCAAACACACCTCCACCTGTACACTGAGAGAGTCAGGCTGTTAGCGTGTTTGGTAACAAGTTTTGAATCTTACCAGAAGTTGCAGCCGTTTGGGTCGACGATGTCCGGAGAAACTCTGAGAGTTTTGTTCAGGTGGATGACTGGTCGAGACCTGAGGATCAATACATCAATAAATCAATCAGTCTGAGTCACTAAATCATCAGTAACATGATGTTTTTAGTGACTCTATAAATGTATGTTTCTCTGAGCTCTGAATGCCAGCAGTACTAATGTTCTGTACTTTGAGTACTTCAAAATGTACGTCAGTACAGAAACTAGTACTAATACATGTACGAGTACAGAAACTGGTACCTGAGCAGAGCAACAGTGTCGTCCAGAGAGCCAACCAGCAGGTCTGGATAATTGTTCCCATCAACATCCCCACCTGCAGAGAGGGAGTACCCGAAAGTCCTGAACACAGGAGAGACTGTATTGCCTCGGATCACCTGTACGGAGATAGAGGAGGGGTCACAGGTGTGTCTGCACACCAGTTTAAAAACCATAAGGGCTGGTGTGCTCTGTGAGGACATTTCTGCTCCGTGAGGATTTTTCTTCTCTGTGAGGACTTTTCTCATTGTGAGGACATTTCTCCTCTGTGAGGACTTTTCTCATTGTGAGGACATTTCTCCTCTGTGAGGACATTTCTGCTCTGTGAGGACTTTTCTCATTGTGAGGACATTTCTCCTCTGTGAGGACTTTTCTCATTGTGAGGACATTTCTCCTCTGTGAGGACATTTCTGCTCTGTGAGGACTTTTCTCATTGTGAGGACATTTCTCCTCTGTGAGGACATTTCTGCTCTGTGAGGACTTTTCTCATTGTGAGGACAAACATTCTAAGGGCTGTTTGATGGTTCGGGGTTGGTTTTAAAGCTGAAGTTAGACCTGGGGTTAGGGTCCTGGGAATGTGGGTCGATACAAAGACAGCAAGACCAGTGTTTGTGTGTGTGAGACCTGGCTCGGCTCTGTAGAGATGCCCTCACTGCTTCCTGTCCAGATCATCACACTTCCTGTTTCATGGAAAGGAGCTCCGACTGCAAAGTCTGAAACAACGAAGCAACCCATCACCACCATGGCTGATCATTGATTATTGATTATGAAAACATGATGTCATCATCAGTATCATGTCTAGTCCTCACCCTGGAAGCCATCCTGGTTGAGGTCTCCTGCAGCAGCCACAGCCATGCCAAACGCTGACCCTGCCGGCCCCCTCAGCACCACGCTGGGTCCAGAATCGAACCTCCCGCCTGCGTTCATGTACACATAAACTGCCCCACCCACCTCCTCCTGACGGTGGAAATAAAAAGGAGCGCCCACCAGCAGGTCGTTCCACCTGTGGGACAGAAAACCAGCTCAGTCTGTGTTCCTGAAACATGCTCTTCAGGTTTATATTATTATCCTCTGTGGTTCTTTACTGGAGACTCAGACTAAGTCATTTCAATGTCTGTGAGGTCAAACTGAAAAAGTCTGTGCACCAGAGATGCTCAGGAGAAACTGCAAAACATCCTAAAAACTGACTAAAAGAGCAGATTTAATTAAAGGTACTGACAGTGGTCACCTCAGTGTGGGTCATGTGGCCCATAAACCATTCCTCACCCATCATTGTTGAGGTCAGTGGTTGCCAGGGCGTTCCCGAAGTACGAGCCCATCTGTTGACCACGCAGCTTCTGCTGAATCATCAGTTTATTGGAGCGTTTGACCGCCAGCAGCACCGAGCCACGAGCGTCTTCCTTATGGTCCCGAGGAGCTCCTGTTCACCAACACACCACTCAAAACATCAATCAATACATCTATAGATCATCCATCTACTTCCTGATTGGCTGTTTTATAAGTCTTCACCTGTTACGATGGTTTCATCATCCTCAGAAAGAAGGCGAGGAGCCTGAGTGACCGAATATCCTGCACAAACACACATTTTAGATTTCAGCCTTGATTCTTTAAATGTAAAAACTTTCACATTAAGAGCCTGCATGTCTGAACATTCAGTAAAACTTTCAAAATAAAAGCAGCTGAACTCTCTGTGAACAGCTCCTGTTCACACAGCTATCACTGGGAAACTTAAAGAAACCTAAAATCAGACAGATCCTCAGGCAGCTTCTGAATGGCTTTCCCTCTGGTTTGTAAGATTAAGGCCAGATTTACTAAGAGGGACAAAAAACTGTGAAGCCACCTTCACAGAAATGCTCCAATGGCAGAGGAAAGTTCTGCAAGTGATCTACTAACAGTGGGCTGATTTATGAGCACAATAATGATCAACAATATTTACCAAGAGATAATTAGAGATAATTAGTAGGTCACAAATGAACAGATCTAATGAGAGAGCGAGTAAGCTACTAACCAAAGCATTACAGTGTAAGTGCAGGTTTTACACGTGTTTCTCTCTGGAAACAGATCAGTCTGTTTTTAACATAAGGACGAATGTTAGAGACTGATGGAGACTGTGTGGGGGCGTGGAGGTCACAGCAGCTGTTCTCTGGATAAATCTGACAGCTCAGGATTCATCCAGAGGAGAGCTGCTTCATTACAGACAAGACTGCCACAGAAACAGCTACCCTGCAGGATGTAAAGACGAAGGACAAAACATTATTCACCATCAGATCCTGATTGATCCACGTGTTAAAGATGTTACGGATATTTGTCCACATGGCTCTGTTTTTTCTGCAGGCTCTGTGAGGCCGCAGCTATTTATTAAAGTCAAAGGAAAGAATCTGACTCTCAGAAGAGAAATTAGGGCATAATTTTCACTGAAATTATACAACAACAAGATCAGTTGTAAAAGTAGCTGTTCACACCATCAGTCACTAAACTGACACTCTGCCTCTTTAGTAAATAGTGACAGTACTTATTTTTTAAAGCTAAAAGAAAGTTTTGTGCTTGTAAGTGTGGCCCTTAATCTGGATGGACCACACAGATACTGATATCATCAGGAAGTGGAGGTCACGCTGAGCCTGAACATACGTGTTTCATGCAAACATACGTGTTTCAGATCTGACTGAGTTCTGATTCTGAGAAAGACGAGCTGTGATTTAAAGGGACAGCACACCAATGTAGATGTTCCTGTGCTTCTCGTTGGGGA
Source organism: Paratilapia polleni (assembly GCA_015106735.1). Classification (NCBI taxonomy): domain Eukaryota; kingdom Metazoa; phylum Chordata; class Actinopteri; order Cichliformes; family Cichlidae; genus Paratilapia; species Paratilapia polleni. The sequence continues at coordinate 2,305 of VUQI01049963.1, read as the reverse complement.
AGGAGCTCTTCTTGGTGTCAAATTCATCATCAGGATTCATCCAGGAGACGTGGACGTTTCCTGCAACACACACACACACACACACACACGCGCACACACACACAAAGTTACACTGCTCAGTCAGAGCTGAAATGCTGGCTCTAAATGTGGGTGAAGTGGAAGAAAAGAGTAGAATAGAATAGAATAGAATAGGAGTCACCTTGCCATTCGAAGCTTCCAGGTGAGCCAACGATGACTTCGCTCTGAGTGATGGATGCTGAGATCCCCATGGTGCACATGACCTCACCAGTGACATCACCCAGGTGACTATACACAGACACACAGCAGGTGAGGAGGCCGAGCATCACTCGTCACCTTTAGTTTGCAGTCATGTGACCTACCTGCAGGACTGTTCCGGGTCCTGCCAGTGGGTGTTGTTCTCATCGTACTGCAGGTCGTTTCCACGGAGATAACACCGACCAATCATGTGCCTGAGTTTGAATGCTCCATAGAGTTTAGTGAAGCGATGACCACACGCCTGCAGACCGAGGACATGAGCCCTTAACTTCAGCATTAATCAGAAAAAAATCGGCCAATGAGAGCGCAGACTCACCAGGACACGCCCCCCAGGCTGGCCCTGACTGGCTACTGAGACACCCAACCACATGTCTTCCACCAGATCATCACTCAGAGCTGAAACACAGAAGCACAGGTGAGTAACACAGTGGAGGCTCCGCCCACTGACAGAGAAAAAGTTTAAAAAAAATCCTTTAATTAGCGATCTTAATGAAGTCACTGAGTCACAGCCTGTTTAATGCCAGATAAATGCTGTATTTATCTGTGTGTGTGTGTGTGTGTGTGTGTGTGTGAGATGGTGTCCTGCAGTAGCTGCAGAGTTTTTGTGACTCATTTGTTTTGTTGCGTCGCATTAAAAATTAACCCGTCTGACTGGGCGTTGCCGTGGTTCCCACTGATTAAGGACAGAGCTTTATCACGTTTGACTGTGTGTGTCTATGTGTGTGTTGTTGTTGTGTTTGGCAGCAGCAGATAAAGCAGACAGCAGCTGTCCCTGCTCACTGAGGGATGGAGTACCCATAATGCACCAGGACACTGATAGCATCACGCCATTAGTGCGGCCAAACAAGTTGAGAGGAAACGGGTTGTTTCCTCCTGAGTCCTGACTGTCAGGCTTGGTACCTGCTCTGTGATTGGCTGACACAGAAATTCAGCCAGTAACATTAAAGACAGGTGTGAATCACCTGGATCTATGAGCTGAATCCTCTTGCAGTCTGACTGGTCGGCACTGATCGGACAGGCGTACACTCCTCCTGTTCGATTGGCTAGAACATTTGGCTCCGCCTTCTCCCTGGGGGCTCCGACTAATAGCCTGTCAGGATGATACAGACACGGTTAACCTGAAAAAGTTTTAAAAGGACACAAGGAGCCTGGAAAGTCCTGGAGAATCAGTGTTTTTACGCTTGAGATTCTTTGTGGAATAAATGAGACGTCTGAGTCTGAAGGACACACACACACACACACACACACACAATGGCAGACAGAGGACAGAGGTTTTCTCCTTCTAATCAGCTGACATAAATCATCTGCAGGACGAGAAAACTGACCTGAGGAAAACTGTCCTTCTACAAGCAGGTCTTACTACTCACTTGAAATGCCTTATGGCAGTTATTCTGGGCAGTTATTCTGAAGCATTATCTACATTAAGTAATGATTGAAGTTTTCAGTCACTGGAACAAATGTGTCCTCACAGCTCTGAGTCCAGTTAAAGTGACCAGAGACATGACTGTCTGTGTTTGTACCTGTTTAACTGACTGTGTGGGGACCCACCTGTCTCACACGGACACTCTGTCAGGACGTCTCCTCCTTATCTTGGAGCAGAATCTTCCCAGATAAGCTGGTAGACTACCCAACATCACCACCTATTTAAGTGGTCTCCTGGAATCCCCTCAAGATCTATTCAATGTCCTCAAGGACCTATAAAACCTCCTATATTTAATTATTGATCAGGACCCGTAGCATGAGTGTAACCAATCAGAGTGGGACACACGTGAGGTGGGTAGGACTTTGACCCAATCAGAGAAGACACTGACCTCCTGACCCCTGAACACCCAGAAGAAACCACATTAGAGCGTGTGTGTGTGTGTGAGTGAGTGTGTGTGTCACTAACTCCAATCCAATTAGAGAGCACAAATAGACGGTTGTCATGGTGACTGTAGAGACAGACAGCTGGGTGACCTCTGTGTGACCCCCCCCCCCCCCCCCCCCCCCCACCACACACACACAAAAAAAAAAAAAGCTTGATCCCATA
>VUQI01049962.1:0-10367 GCA_015106735.1 Paratilapia polleni | reverse complement strand
ATTATGTTGCAGGCTTCTGGGATGAGTTTTGTGCAGCATGTTGCAGGCTGTAGTGTCCGTAAAAGTAAATAACACATCATAGGGCTTATATCGAACACATTAAAATGGATAAATGAGAAACATTTTGATATGTTTTACTCAGCATCAGTTGATGCTGAATATCTAGTCAATGCTGATCCTGGTGGTACTGGCATTATGAAATGTTACGCATTGAAAATAAAGAAAAAGTATACAGGCGCAAAATGCAACAATTCATAATTGTAACAACCATTCCATAGTGTCCGCAACAGGAAAAAAATTCAATGACAGTGGTTCCCTTCAAAGCTGTATTTTGTTTCCAGTTTTGCTTCCTCTGTCTCATCTTCTTCGATTAGTTTCAGCCATGTCTCATTACCCTGGTGTTTCCCATATCCCTGATTGCTTTTTGTGTCTAGTTAAAGACACAAAAAACAGGTCTTTGGGGTGGCTGTGGCTCAGGAGGTAGAGTGAGTTGTCTACCAATCGGAAGGTCAGTGGTTCGATCCCTGGTTCCCCTAGTCTGCATGCCGAAGTATCCTTGGGCAAGATACTGAACCCCACGTTGCCCCCGATGCATTCATCGGAGTGTGAGTGTGTGTGAATGTTAGTAAGCACTTAAGTGTAGATAAAAGTGCTGTATGAATGTATGTGTGACTGGGTGAATGTGGCATGTAGTTAAAACCGCTTTGAGTACACAAAAACTGAGTAGAAAAGCGCTATATAAGTACCAGTCCAGTCCATTTAAAGCCTTAATTTTTTGGAATAGTTCCTTGCCTTGTTGTCCACTGTTTGAACTGGTTGTGCTCCACTGTCCACCGTTGCCTTCTGTGGTCCTCCATTATCTTCCCTCGTGTGCCATCTTTTGGATTTACTGGACTTTGTTATCTGCTGTCTATTTGGACTTCTGCTTGCCGCAATAAAGGTTTGCTTTCTGTTTACTAATTCTGTCTTTGGAGTCTGCATTTGGGTCTACATTCACACACAATCATGACAGTGACGCGACCACAAAATGGACACCACACAGTTTTGCATGGACAAGCAGCTGGAGCCCTTTCAGAGTGAATTAATAATTCTGTTTCAAGGAGACTTTTACGGACATTTGCCCTGAGTTCATGGAGGCTGTATACAAGAGAATTAGGAAGCTAAATGGTAAATGGACTGGTTCTTATATAGCGCTTTCAACTCTATTTGAGCACTCAAAGCGCTTTATACAACATGCGTCATTCACCCATTCACACACACATTTATGCAAGCACTTCCCTCTATACTGTAAGTGTAATCCATCTACACATTCACACTCCGATGAATGTATCGGGGGGAATTGGGGATTCAGTATCTTGCCCAAGGATACTTTGGCATGTAGACTGGAGTGACCACCAACCACCAACCTTCCGATCAGTAGATGACTGGCTCTACCTCCTTAGCCACAGCCATCCCCAATGGCTAGCCTCCGAGAAGTCTAGGCTTATTGACTTTTTGTCTACATGGCTTAAGGACCTGGTCACTTCAACCCTCCATCCTCCTGCGGCTATGGATCAGGACTCAGCACCCCAATATCCTGCATCACCTGCTGTCTCCAGCTCCACATCCTTGTTGGTGCAGCCACAGCCCTGCATGCAATCCATGCTGCCGCAGCTGCCCTGCTGTCCTCCTCCTCCTGAAGCTCTGGTGATGAGTGTGGGTTGGCTAAGCCTTTCGCCGGCCACTCATTCACTGGTCCCAACTCCAGCATCGCTGCAGCATGCTTCCCACACCAAGAAGCGGGGTTCTCGGCGGCGAAATCGGGGTCAACAGCCAGTGACATCTATTACCCCGGACGAGCTGGCATCTGCCCTGTTGGACTTGGCCCTGGGGCTCACGGACTCTCTGCTGCCTGGCCCTCCAGCCTCAATGCCACTGCTGCCCACCCCTCCAGCCTCGACGCAGCTGCCCTGGCCAGCCCACAGGTTGCCTCTCTGCCCGTGTCTGCTGATGCCGGGCCCCCTCTTCCTGCCTGTGCCCTGGCCAGCACAGAGACTTTTGTTTGTACCTGCACCTCATGCAGTGAAGCCTGCCCAGTCTGTGCCAGAGGACCCTGAGCCTGCAGAGCTGCCTGAACCAGGGAATCCAGAGCCTGCAGACCTTTCTGAGCAGGAGGACCCAGAGCCTGCCAAGCTGTCAGAGCCAGTGGACCCTGAGCCTGTAGAGCCTCCTGAGCTGGCGAACCCTGAGCAGAAGGAGCTTCCTGAGCTCATGGTGGATCTGGAGCCCAAGCTGTCCTGCCACCCCTCAGCTAGGCCTCTGGGGAGATCCCATCACTATCACCGCTGGTCCCCAGCCAAGCCACCAGAGAGATTCTGCCTGCCTCACCATTACCGGCCACCTATTTGGCCACCAGAGAGGTCCCTTCTTCACCAGCCACCTTCCAAGCCTCTCGAGAGGCTGCTTCACTGCCAGCCATCCTTCAAGCCTCTTGATGGTCTCCATCACCACCGGCCTCCGCCAAGCCTCCGGAGGGGTCTCGTCTCTGACACTGACGCCGGCCTCCAGCCAAGCCTCTTGAGGGGATCCGTCTCCTCTGCCATCGCCAGCCCCCTGCCAAGCCACTGGAGGAGTCCCCTCTCCTCTGCTGTCGCCAGCCGCCTGACAAGCCACCTTAGGGGTCCTGTCACCATCTCTTCTGCTGGTCCCCAGGCTGGCCCCCTTAAAGGCTCCAACACTGTGGGCGGTCCTATAACTACTCCAACGCCACAGTCGCCCTGGACAGCTCCAACACCAAGACCGACACCCTTCAATGGACTTTCTTATGTACTGTCTATTTGAACTTCTGCCTGCTGCAATAAAGATTCGCTTTCTGTTTTGTAATTCTGTCCTCGGAGTCTGCATTTGGGTCCACATTCACACACAATTATGAAACCTACTTTACTTGCTGCAATTGTACTCACACAGTTTCTCTGTATAAGAGGCCTTTCACATTTCAGGTGCTCTTACTTACAGTTTGACTTCCACATAAACTAGCTTAAATACTTTGGCTAAACTGTTTGCTTTTTTTTAAACAACTTTAAAATAATTATTATTTTTTATGGCCATACTTTCCAGGGCTACTACAACAATTTAGTGTCACTCTCACAAAGTTGGGACTTACAAGAAAAAGACTAAAAAATGATTCAAATCTATGCATTAGAAATGATTTTCCACTAGGGGATCGAGTGGATCTGTTTTGCTGTGGCATTTTGTGGCACTGTCTGTGTCCAGGTATCCCCTTAGAGGGAAAGGCTATTGAAAATCAATACAAAGTGGTTCTGCAATGAAACATTTCTTATCCTGATGAGAGTGGTTTCTTCAAGGATAGCAGTTCCTCCCATCCATATAGTATGACCATGCCCAGATCATCAAGTTGCATACCCCTGACCACAAATGTTTGGTGGTCCCTAGCCAACTTGATTTGATGATCAGGCTCTTTTTTTTAATAATTAGACATAGCATACAGGAATTTGTACATCCATGTACACAGAATAGTTCTAAAAGGAGAGCACTGTACCTTACTGAAATAAATGAAAAGTAACCATCACAATACAGCTTCATTTATAGCTATAAAGTATCTGATATTAAATGGAAAATTAAGCAAATGAAGCAGCCAGACCCTTTTTGTGTTTTTTTTTATAAAGATAACACTATGTTTTAACATAAATGCCCACACAGACACACACATATACCCACACACACCTGTTGTTGTCTCCTTCCTTTCGCTCTCTCTGCCTCTCTGTGTGTCTGCCTGACAATCTCTTCCTTTTCCTCCTTTGATCGCCTGCAAGTACCGCTTCTCTCTTTCTATCTGTTGCACTTGCTCATAGTCCTGCTGCCAGATGAGTGTTTAAGTAATACTTAATGTGCAAGTAGAGCTCAGAGAGCTTTTCTTGTGATCACAGAGATGGTTAGAATGTGTCCAGTTAGAAAAGGAGTATGGACTTTTTTTGTTTTGTTTGGTCTAAATAAATTTTTTTTTTTTTTTTTAAAAAGCAGGCAAAGCAGAAATATTCTCTGTGTTCATTCTCATGAAACTTCTCCATCATTAACTCTTTCCCCCTTGGACGCCTACTAGGAGTAACCCTTGTTTCTCTTTTCTGAACTGAGCGATTTCTGTCATATTTCAGGCCTGCTTCCAGAACAAAATGAGTTAGTGAGGCTGACCTCTGCCTATACAGCCAGAATGCCCGTTGGATAATCCAGCCCAGGGCGCAACAGGTCACTGAATGGTTCAGTGTAGCTTTCCACCACCACTGTCATCAAAACTCGATATGAGGGAATATATTTTGGAAGAATGGCCTTCATTCCTCCAGTAGAGCTCCTGAAAATTAGAGGATTGGAGCCAAGGTTAGTTGAAGCTGGTGTCCTTAAACCTTACTAAGACACTTTATGTTAGTTTTTCTTTTAATTTGTCACCCATCTGTACATTCAGTTGCCATTGTCTACTGAAAAGTATTCCTAGCAACAGTCCTGCAATAAACACACCACTCTTAAAGAGTGTTTTGTTCATTTTTGTACACCCCATTTATATTACATATGGTAGGCTACACACCTGACTATAGTTGGCATTTGCTGTTATAAAGTGGTTAATTACAGCCTCTGGGTTCACGCACCATGAAACAAGGTGCACATTACAAAGATGTCTGTAGGTAACTCTGCCCAAGCTTGTTATTTTCCCTCCATATCAAATATTTGAGAGAAATAACATAGCAGAGAGCAAACTCTCTCCACCCTCATCCTCAGCAACTAGCACCACACCTCAAGGTCACAGCCCTTTTCCGAAGGTAGACAATGGTCTCTACATTGAACCTCCTATTACAACAATAATGGGAGTTCACTCCAAACACACAGAACAACGTTGAGCCTCTGGCAAATATGTTCATTTTTTGTACAAGTGTGAAATAACAGGAGGAGCCTGCATAAGCACCAAAATGTTGTCCCTACACAAATGCACATATATAAACACTTTCAAACATACATAACACAAATCAATTCACCAAGTTTAAATACCCTTTATTTTAAATCTGGGGGACCATGCCCCATATGTGTAGAGGTTTAGCATGCGTTAAATTATGTCGGAGCACAGGCACAAGCTGTGACCTCATGCGGCCATGAACACTATAATAATTTGCCCCCCACCACTACTCCCTCTCACTCAAACAGTACAGTTACATATGAATTTGATTGATTTGTGCTTAGTAAATGGTAAATTAATTGGTGCTTTTGTACTTTATTAAGCATTCAAACCCTGAGTTCCTTAAGGCTCTGGATGTTGTATGTCTGTCCTGGTTGACACACTGCAGGAATTAGATGACCCACTCTACACTCTACACACTGAGTCACAGCCACCCCAGTCCATTCTAGTCCATACTGAAAAGCAGTGTCCACACATTAGTTGAGCCTTGGATTCAGGAAAAACAATGCAATTTTCATAGAATGCTGGACCAGCTCTTCATTCTCTCAAGGATACTTCAGAGGACTTGTGGGCATGGGAGTTTGCTCAACCAGTTTGCATGCGTTTTTTGGACTTGGATAAGGCATTCAAATGCAACCCCAGGGGTGTTCTGTGTACAGCTGCAGTGAGAGCTTGGTGAGCAGTGCATGCAATATTCCAGATGCATTCGCAGTGGGTGCTGGACTTTGCCAGGGTTGCCCTTTGCCACATATTCTGTTCTTAATTTTTATGACAGAATTCCTAGATGGAGATAAGGGACAAAGGGTGCTGGGTTTGGCAGTTTCAGGATTCTCCATCTTTTTGCACATGATGTGGTCCTATTGACTTCATCGAGCAATGACCTCCACTTCACACTGAAATGAGCTACCTGCAACAGCTGTCTCAACTCACCGTTAGGCAGGATTCACATGGATGAGTTTCACTACTCTCACTTTTCATCCACTTTAAACAGGGATGATGTCACATTTTGCTGAAATTAATTGTGGGTCTGATGCATCACATTTCTCTGCTTGAAACCAAGGTCGAGAACATTTCAACTCTGCAGATGGTAATACAAGCGCCAGCCAATCAAATCGCATACTGTCTCCAGAGTATGCTGTTGGTAGCCATCGAAATGGAGAGAAAAGTTGATCATTGCAGAGAATAGTCACCCAGTTTTAAATGATCAGAATTAACACGTATCGCGACACAAAACAGAGAAATCAAGCATGGAGAGAGGTGGCAGAAACTCCGGCCAAACTAATTTTTAGTAAAACTTGAGTGTATGTACAAATTTTAATTGGTCTTGTTCACTATAGTGAATGAATGAATACATACACTTAAGCTATCAATATGTACGCCTTCTTTTCTCTGTATTCATTTGTACAACACTGACGTTTCACTTCATCACTAAAAATGACTTGAATGGTTCAAACGCTGGATATTAGCGCCGTAACAATTCTCCAAAACCACAGTTAAGTTAATAACTCAATTGTTGGGCCACAGTTTTTGTTGATACCTCGATATTTCTATAGAGGGAAGTAATAACAAAGGGAAGAAATAACAACAAAAACAGGGAAACAGTCTTTTTACCAAAGCCCTGGTCACTTGATCATGACTGCATCATGAAGAAAAATAAACTCCATTATTCTGATGTATTTCCAGTTTACCTGTTGTGTGAACAATATTCAAAGATTACAACTTTCACCAGACTAGCATACTTTAACTACTCATTATCAGCTCCACACGGGTGTCACGATATGGGAAGATGGAACTGTGATTCCATATTTGAGCCAAGAGTATATGCACTGCTTGTGAAAAGACAACTGTTATTTCAAAATGTTTCTGAATCTTTACTTCAAAGACTGAGGGAACTTGAATGCCACAGACTTCGTTCAACAATACTGTATAACACACACACGTTTAATCAGCATTCCTCAAATACAGCTATAGCAACATGAAAGTTTGATTTGTCCAGTTAAAGTGGCAAGTGCCTGCATAGTGTAATGGTCAATGTGCTTGTCTCTTATACCAGAGGGCTTGAGTTCAAAACCAGCATAGCACATCTGTTATTGTTTACTCACCAAGAACATCTGTGTCTTTAAAGGTACAAATACATGCCATTGAAGCCAGATTTTTATATTTACCTCACAGGAATATTGGAATTAGTCGAACAAGAAAACTGAAGTTGCCAGAACTTTTGTCACAGGAAGCAGCTCTGACAGTTTCAGGCCCTACTGTATATTATTAAAGTAAAGAGGACAGCATAATTTTTTTTTTTTTTCCACATTTCTGTTCTGATTCTAGAGAAAGACTTTTGTAAAATATTTCAAGAGTGCAGGCCAAATTGGCTTTGTTTTCTTTTATACATGTATGCATACAGAGAAGAAAGAACCATCCCAAGGACACATGTAAATTCAATTCAGTTCAATCCAGTTTTATTTATATAGTGCCAAATCACAACAACAGTCACCTTAAGATGCTTTATATTAATTATTTATTTAAATATAAAGCCCACCCAATGGGAAAGGATATACAGAGGTAGCCACACAGCAGCAACATACAGACAACTGTGGTGTACCACAGCCAGTAATAAAACATAAAGCACAATGGGATACAGTATCTAATATTTACAGGTACTGTTCAGGTGCCTTCACAAAATGCACTGTAATGTGATAAAGGTAAAAAAAAAGAAAAGTTGCAGAATAAAGTGATTCCTTGCCTGGTTTGAAAAAAAAAAAGGATTTCCCCCGTTAGCTTTGAAAAAAGGGTTTTCAATGTGTAATTTAAAGGGCAAATTCTGATCAATAATCATAACCTTAATATTTATATGTTGTGGCTCCTCCATGCACAGATCAGACTTTCATTGTTCAAGTCTGTATTCAGTGGAGTGGTTCCCATACCATTTTTGCTTGTGACCTCTTAAAATAAGCATCTATTTGTATTAATGTAGCTCATCCCCATTGAGTGGGCAGGGAATCACAGAGTCACAGGGAATCATTTGCTGTGTCATGCTCTTTTATCTTGATAAGGCCATCATCACATTTTTGGCACTTGGTGCCACATTTACCCTAGCTGGCTGGCTTTCTGCTGGCTGTGAAAGACTCTGGGTTTCAGACTTGCTGTCACTGTTGATTTCGGCTGTTGGTCTTCTGTAAAAATAAAAAAAAGATATTCTCTCTCACACAGCCTGAAGCTAGAAGTGGGAAAAATACTACAAAATAAAGCAGTCACTTTGGGTTTATTTTTAAAATAAAAACCTGTTAGTGCTTTCCCAAAATAAAACAATATTCAAATGTGCAGAAAAGGATAATGAAGTGAATAAAATCAAGAAAGTAGAGGCAGAGTTAACAGAATACAGCTGCAATTTGACCAACAAAAATAGAAACATAAAAAAAACTTGGTGAGTTTTGGACCATAGAAAATTAATTTGCAATAAATCAGTAACACTGCAAGTACAGTAAGTGTTTTTTTAAGTGTTCAGTGTGGTCTGAACCTGGCTTGTGTGTTAAGACAGTTGGTTAAGTCAAAACATAAGGAATCTGATCATTTCTTAATAAGATTTAAATTGACAATAATGGATTACACAGCAGTGGGGATGTTATGCCCCTGTCTAGGGGTAAGGAAGAGCAACATAAGGGTTAAGAGGGTGTCCCCACCCTGCTCCCCAAAACCAGAAGTCCAGCCATAATTCACTGTTAAAGGTGTGGTTTATTATTACGCTGTGTCAAAGAACAACCCAAAAACTGAAAGCATAGGCTCTGGGGTGAACCAAGGCCAAAATAACAAACAAAACCAGCTATATTTCAAGAAGAAGTGCTACCTAGTCCCTACATGAAACAAAACCAAAAAAAGACAAGTGCTAACCTTAACTCCCTAGCTCATCAAAACACATGAGAAAACTGTACAAAATAAATTGGCAATTCACCCCTTCTGCTTCAGTGATATTTACATGGTGGGTGGATTGAGCTATTTACAACAACACTATATACAAACCAAGATTTCTCTCAGGAAAACACACACAGAGAACTAACAAGACTTTGGAGGCCAAGGACAGGACCCACAAGTGCTGCTGCTGTCAGTTGCTGCCAGAGGAGACACTGCTAGAAGCAGGGTTTTTGAAATGGCCAGATGACAAGGAGGATCAATCAGCAGCTGACACATCAACAGGCCAGCCCAAATGGCTGAACCAATCAGGAGGAGGACCTGCAGAAACTCACAGATCCTTGAAGGGAGAGAACACACTTATAACAAGCACAGTCCACAGGAACAACACTAAGTACTAAAGTACAATGAGTACAGCCAGGGCCGTAACAGAGGAATAAATTTCATTACAGTAGATGTCTTTCTGAAAGTGCTGTAATTAAGTTTAAGGATGTAATTCCTCCACTTTTATCTTCTTTATCTTCAGTGCCATGTGTCAACACAATGCAGAGCAGCTACCTAAACATTACTCCCACAGAGGTAAATTATTTTGTTAATACTGTTACATCCTCACTCTACAACTCTGGATACTATGGCTCATCTGAAAAAGAAAGCTTATAATCAAAGCACTTGACTCACTGTTATAATTCACAAACACGCGTCTTAAAGCAGATAACTCATAAGCTGGAGAGGAAATGGCATTTCACTCATTTAGAAGACCTTCGTTTGGCCTAGAAAAATATTTTGTTGCTGTATAAGAAAGCCCTTTGTAAAGCTAGGACATCTTACTATTCATCACTGATCGAAGAAAACAGGAACAACCCCAGGTTTCTTTTCAGCACTGTAGCCAGGCTGACAAAGAGTCAGAGCTCTGTTAAGCCAAACATTCCTTTAATTGTGACTGGTAATGACTTCATGAATTTCTTAACAAATAAAATTTTAACCATTAGAGAAGAAATTATTCACAACCATGACACAGACATATAATTATATAGAGCAACTTTCAAAACTGCTGATATTTATTTAGACTCTTTCTCTCCAATTGATCTTTCTGAGTTAACTTGACCCAGCTGTCTTAGCTAGTTATAGGCTGATCTCTAATCTTCCTTTTATTTCTAAAATTTTTGAAAGAGTAGTTGTAAAACAGCTGACTGATCATCTGCAGAGGAATGGTTTATTTGAAGAGTTTCAGTCAGGCTTCAGAATTCATCACAGCACAGAAACAGCTCTAGTGAAGGTTACTAATGACCTTCTTATGGCCTCTGACAGTGGACTCATCTCCATGCTTGTCCTGTTAGACCTCAGTGCAGCATTCCATACCGTTGACCACAATATTTTACTGCAGAGATTAGAACATACCTTGGGTATTAAAGGAATTGCACTGCAGTGGTTTGTATTTTATCTATCTAATATACTCCAATTTGTTCATGTAAATGAGGAGTCGTCTTCACACTCTAAAGTTAATTATGGAGTTCCTCAGGGTTCT
>VUQI01049961.1:51157-74949 GCA_015106735.1 Paratilapia polleni | reverse complement strand
GGCGTGCTTTACACCACTGTATCTGACGCTTTGCATTGCGCTTGGTGATGTAAGGCTTGGATGCAGCTGCTCGGCGATGGAAACCCATTTTATGAAGCTCTCTACACACTGTTCTTGAGCTAATCTGAAGGCCACATGAAGTTTGGAGGTCTGTAGCTATTGACTCTGCAGAAAGTTGGTGACCTCTGCGCACTAAGTGCCTCAGCATCCGCTGACGTCGCTCTGTGATTTTACGTGGTCTACCACTTCGTGGCTGAGTTGCTGTCGTTCCCAATCGCTTCCACTTTGTTATAATACCACTAACAGTTGACTGTGGAATATTTAGTAGTGAGGAAATTTCACGACTGGACTTATTGCACAGGTGGCATCCTATCATGGTACCACGCTGGAATTCACTGAGCTCCTGAGAGTGACCCATTCTTTCACAAATGTATGTAGAAGCAGTCTGCATGCCTAGGTGCTTGATTTTATACACCTGTGGCCATGGAAGTGATTGGAACACCTGAATTCAATGATTTGGATGGGTGAGTGAATACTTTCTGGCAATATAGTGTATTTGTGACCAGAGGATGTATATATCAGTGTGTCTATGAGTATATATACATTACCTAATAAAACCTACCATTGTTCAAAAAAAAAAATAATTTCAGCAACTTATTCAATGTATCCACAACTTTGTAGAACAGAAAGGCTTACCTTGGCTCTGGGAGAAGATGTCTGTTGCTGGGTCCTGCTCCACATCAGAGCGCCGGGGGGGAAAGGTGCACAGCACCTGAGGGGCCAACTGGGGCAGGGTGCTGACACGCAAGGTCAGGGTTTGGTTTGAAAATGCAGCCGTCATATCATCCCTTTGGAGGGCACATGCATCTTTACCATTGAGTAACAGAATTTCATCCCCTGGTTTCAAACCTGAGAGAGGACAAAAAAAAAAAATACAAAAAATGTGAAATTTTACTTACACACAGCACAAATGATATGCTAAGAAACAGTTTTACAAAGAAATGCTATATAAAATAAATGACTAAAGAAAAGGTTTTAAAGCAATCCACAGTAAGAAAAAGCATTATCTGTGAGTTTGTGACCCAAAAACCATCCAACCAACAGCAGAGCTCCTATGGGCCACCAATTCAAGAGCACTACTTACAAAAGACTTATATGAAGACAACTTTTGCACCATACTTCCCAACAGCACCTCTGAGACTAATCAGGTGCACAGGAATGCAAATGTGTTCCAATACATCAAAAATGCATCCTTCTAGTTTGCTTGCTTGAGGCAAATACTGATCTAACAAGACAGGATGGATTTGTGAGGGAGTGTACAATGCCTGTCTGTTCCTCCTGTCTTGGCCCTGTGTATACGTTATGTAGGGTACAATATATGAACAAGCAAACACTGACTTCACTGGACCACAGCTTCAGTTTGAGGCTTGCTCTTTATCTTGCTCCTCCTCTCGAGCACCTGTGCCCAGTTCTGTTAACTGAGAATTATCACTCAATCAGCAAACCAATTAGCAGCTAACCTCACCAACAAACCCGAATGGCTGTGACAGCTGTTTAGAAACGTGACAGCAGTCTCATCTGCAGTGTGCAGAATCAAGAACACATAGAAAGCTTTTTGGTCATGTTTTTACTGCAGTCACCCATGAACATGAGCTTATCTTCCTATTTCAGTCTCATTTTAAATCGTCTACTGCAACAGAAACAGCAGAGACATTATGTGGCATGAGTCTCATAGAGCACTGAATGCTGCACACACAGTTATATATGTATAGACACACAGGGCGCACATTTAGCCCTAAGTTATGGCCTAGTTGTCTCGGATGTGACGTGTCGGCTGCAGCAGAGGCTTTATTGGGCAGAGGGAGATAACCCCTCTGGTTATATACTGTTGCGTGTAAATGCCCATGTATGCTTGGCTGTGTGCGATGCATGCATGTGTCTTTGTGTGTGCTGCTGTGTGGGGAGGGGAAACAGGAATTATAGCGAAAGAGAGAGCAAGAGAGAGAGAAAAAGACCCTTTGGGGCTCCTTGTCCAGTGCTGGCCTGGTTTCTGCGTATACCTTGCAGAAACTGAAGCATGATGTCTTTCATTCCCCATTCATTCTCCCCACTGTTAATAAACCACTTGCACACACAGTCTCATCACAATGTTCATGTGGACCTACTAAAGCTGTGCCTAACTCTGTGATTCAGCAAAATATTGTGTAATATTGAAATAAGATGCATTGTGGTATGTGGATGCCACAAGCTTTTCTACCTCTACAGTCAGCTGTGTCCTCTGGCTGCTGGCAGCCTGCTAAGATAGCAGCTTTCAGATTGCTAATACACTGGAGGGCACAATCTCACACTTGAGTAACCTCAGTCTGACCCTGGGGCATAGTAGTGGTGCATGTTATTTTCTAAACATTAGTGTTGTATCTACCAAGCACCCGCATGTTTCTCAGACCCATTAGAGTGCCTCTGTCTTGGTTAAAAGATAGCGACCAGTGAAGGGGGGTTGATCTCCAGACCCAACAGTTATAACCAGACAAAGGATTTCTGTTTTAGCTCTCAGGAATGAGAAAACAGTCAGAAATCCACATCTTATAAATAATCTGTTTGTTTTTTTTGTTTTTTTAATTTTATGGATAAAGGTTTTGGCACGTCATGTCTTCATGATAAAAGCCTAAAAACATCACAACGGCCAATATAGAATATAGGACTGGTGATATATGTCTTTTATAGTTGCAGGTTTATCTCAGGTAGACATACTGACTCAGGCATCTCTTGGAATGAGTGAATGAGCTCTCTATAAACTTAACTTCTAAGTTGATGAAAAGGGCAAAGGATGTTACAGTAAAATGTTCATCCATAAAATTTTTAAATGAGAAGTCTTCCTCATAGACATAAAGATGCATCTTTTCTCCTTTCCTCTGAAAACACATTTCTTTCTTTTTTCTTAATCTCTCGCTCTCTTTTTTTTTTTTTTACCCAGTCCTAAGCCACCACACTTCCTTCCCAAACAAAAGAGGTTCAGCTATGATGGCTTAGTAGCTCATGCACTGCAGTCACATAAAGCTGCCTTGTGGAATCAGGTGTTTCTCAGGCATTTGAGTTTTGAATGTGTAATGTTAGCTCAAGAGAGAAATATTCACGCAGCTCTCACACAGCCATCATACAGCTTCTGTTTTTTATTTCACTTGGATTCAGCCACAACAACTAGCTTTGATTTGTTTTTTTATCTTTTGTTTGTTTGGTTTCTTTCTTCCATTTCTGAATATAAACTCTGAGGACACTAAAGGTAAAGGACATTACACATTTCACACTAAAAAAAAGAGAATTTATAAAATATGTACCTTTAGCTGAAGCCAGTCCTCCTGCTTTCACTTCAGTAACATGGAGCTGCTGGATGCCATCCTCCTCTATAACTGCCACAGAAAAACCTATAGACATAGATAGTCAGACAGAGAAATTCATTTAATTCTTTAAGTCGTCTTTGAAATATCTCTATTTGACAATGTGAACTGCTGTAACATAACTGCAGCGATTAAATCCACTTAATATCATGTGTCCCTTTCACTGGGTCATTCCCTTTTAGTCATTAACAAAGCATGACTAAATGAAGTCCATTAGAAAATCAATTTGATACAGAATTTACGGGTGTGTCAGGAACTGATGGCTATTGTCAGAGACAAGCATACCATATCTGATGTTGCAGGACTCGGCTTTGTCGAACCGGATCACTTTGGTACTTTTGGGGTAAATCTCAATCTCTTTGTAGAGCTGCAAACACACAACAAAAGACATATATATTAAAAAAAAAACATATTTAATTTGGAAAAAAATGGATGAGTAGCAGTGTTGTTGTTGGATAGATAAGGTCAAG
This sequence comes from Paratilapia polleni, assembly GCA_015106735.1. NCBI lineage: Eukaryota > Metazoa > Chordata > Actinopteri > Cichliformes > Cichlidae > Paratilapia > Paratilapia polleni. The sequence goes on along the minus strand of VUQI01049961.1, from coordinate 71,084 downwards.
GTCATGCTATTGTTCTTAATAAGCAATGAACAGGTTCATGTATTATTCTGGCTCCTTAGCAGGGCAATTGTATCTGAAGGTTGTGGGGTCAAAATCCAGGTCAGGTCTGTGAAGTGAGTGGGTGCTCAGACAAGACTCTGACCTCACAGAAGCTGAGAGCATAGACACAGCTGTGTGTATGGAGCAACAGACAGGAACAGAAGTCCGCAGTGTGTAATAGCCTTCACTGAGGAGAAATAATAACGTAATATCATAGACTAAGGATGAAAGAGGGTGAAATGAGTCGCTGATCAAAGCAGGAAGATAAAAGAGCTCTTGACGAAAAGAGCGAGTTATACAATGATTGTGCTTTGAGAAAGATTTCAGTGTATCACCTACAAAGCACCATCACAAAGAGAATTCATTTCGGGGTTTACAGTAGGTGAATAATGTGGTGGTGGGGACTTTTTTAATGAGCGTGACTGTTTATATGATAAACAAGAAACGTCCAAACACAGACGCACACAAACACAAACTGCCAGATCGTAGTGCACACAATACACTTGAAATACTACTTTGCATAATTTATAGTTTATGCAATAGCGCTTCTTTTCCATTCTTGAGATTTTGTATGCATTGCAAATCAAATCAGCAACCAAGTCATAAAAAATGCACAAGCATTCATCCATATCTGACAATTAAAAAAAAAAAAAAGAATTAGAAGAAGGCAAAATCCAAATAACACACTGCAATAAAACTTAACACAAACAGTAAAAAATGCGTACCACATGTCTTTGATTAACTGATATGGCTGTTTAAACTATATTCACCCAGTTACGTTGAAAAAAGCTATTTCTAAAGTGGCTTATTGTGTATTTCCTCACCAGATCAGAGATGTCCTCTTCAAATGTAGGAACATAATAAAGCATTTGGTTGTCAACCCACACCTTCAAACGCAGGTAGTGGCCAGACGGGTCGATCTTATGGGTCTGTAGGCAACAAGAAGGGCAATGAGTACATATTAAATGAACATACAAGTACATATTTAAGTGTAAAAAATTGATATATTACACAATCATAAACAACTAATTAATTCCTCTTTTATAAGTACTAAGTGTGTGAAGCCAAATCTGTCTTTTAATACAATGCTTGGACATAAAATTCACCTATCAAAAAACAAAGATTCTAAAGTCCATAGCTCGCACCCCCTTGAATAAATGGCCAAAGATAGAGTGGTGACAAAGTAAAGGGAAACCAACATAAAAAGTGTCAATAAAATGCCATCATTTGCCACAGATACTTCAAATTTCAATGCACTTTGACATCAGTTCAACAAGTCTCTGGAACTCTATTGAAAAAGATAATTCCTCATATTGTGTTTTAATAATAGTGGTGGAGAATGCCGTCTAACATGCTAGTCCAAAATTTCCTGTAGGTGTTCAAAAGGGTTGACATCCGGCTACTGTGAAGGTCATAACATGTAATCCCAGCCATTTTCATACTGTTCAAACCACTGCGTGTCCGCTCGTGCCCTATCGGCAGGGACACTGCATCCTGCAATTTGATGCTCTATTTCCTTCTGACATATTTATGACATGCATATGCAAGAACACCCATATGCATCATTAGGCATCATTATTCTAGTGTGTCTCTTACTGAGGCCAATTAGGGAGAAAGGGAAATGAAGTAAAAACAAAATTGACAGGACTGTGAGTGACAGCAATCTGCGATTTAAGGTAAGAAGATTATTAAAAGATCTGTGACACTGTGAGAACCTTCGTAGAAGTAGAAATGAAAGAACTCGGCTATACTCAATTTCATATCTACATTCATATCTACTGAACCTCTGATAATGCTCATCTGACAACAAGTTGACTTTTACATAATGCCATGCTTGGCATTATTTGACAACTGACTGTGATATGGTAAGACTTCATCATCCTCATAAAACTATTTATGGTATTCTAAACTCTCAACAGGGCTGCGTGTAATTTTAAGAGACTTCGAGAGGCTTGCATGTGTTTTGAAAAAGCTCTTAAACAGAATTATTTGCATTCCTAGCAGCTTGACAGCTACCAGCTTTGGTTGGAGCATTTATGCATGTGTGTGTGTGTGTGTGTGTGTGTGTGTGTGTGTGTGTGTGTGTGTTTGCAGGCTAGCATGTAATAAAGTTACATAGGCTATGAAAGAAGAAACACTGCACAAACTGTCACTTCAAATCGTTAAAAAAGTACATGACATTACATCTCTGTTTATCACCCTTATATGCAGTGCACTGCACAATATGCACCTCTCTAATGTATAGTCTCTAGTAACACAGTGTTTGCAATCTGTAATGGCCCACCTTGCAGACAGTGTTCAGGACTTCCAGCGTTGTCTCTCCAGGCTGTATGATGGCCAGGACAGGCTGGTTGTTTGGCAAACACACCCAAGAGGGTTTCAGGTACTCAGGAATCCAAATATCACTGTCTACATTTTGCTGAGGAAGACTTTTCACAGAGCCTTCTGTCTCCTTCTGAAAATAAAACACACATAGACACTCAGCAGGTTTATGTGTCTTTGAGCAGTCTTTGTGCCCATTAAGAGCAAAAAGCATCAACATAAACAGACAACATAGATTTAATGCAATCCTGAAAATCTCACATTCAGTAATCAGCCTAATTCCTATTTATTCCTTGATCACGAATGTAGCCAGATTTGTTTTATTGATTAGACTTATACTGTGTGTGTACATGTACGTGTAATATGTGTTACATTGCTTGCACTTGTATTTTCACGAGTGTGTGTTATTCTTTTTAAAGCACAGTCTGTAACCTTTATGCCCATCAGTCTGACCTCCAACAATCTGGCAGCCATGTCAGCCTCTTTGCTGTCTTCTATTCGCCCTGTCTGTAACATATCTCCGCCTATCGGGTAACAGCACCCACATTTATTCTTTCATCCTTCTATCACGCCAGCCTCCCATTAATCACTGCCTCTCCTTCTGGTGCCCTTTCCCCCTATCTGTACATCATTCCATCAGCTCCCTCCTCCCCATCTTTCATTCATGCCATACAATCTGCTGGCAGTTAACAATCAGGGCCGGTGGTCCCTGTCGAAATGAACTTAGACTTGACTGTATCTCTATGTGTGTGTGCCTGTGTGTGAATCTGTGTGGTAGAGATAAAGTGATACAAAGAGGGAAACAGACACAGCAAACTATATGCAACAGCACATTTTTATATTCACAGACATACACCGGCACATGTTCACATGCCCAAACAAAATACAGACACACACACATTATCTCAGACAGACAACAGACTGAGGGGCCTATAACTAGTACCTCCCCCAACTCCCTGAACTCCCAGCCCTGCTCGGCACCATCTGGCTCCCCTCCTGGCCTATCTAGGATGCCTCTGCTGGAGGGTGGTGGTGGTGGGGGGGGGGGGCTTCTAGGATGCCTGCTAAACTCTCCTTTCCAGTTTATGCTAACAAAGGGATTCCCCAGAACAAACAGAGAATTAAAGCTGGGAAAGTCCATCAGATGCGAACATTTGGAACTATTCTTGCTGAAAATGCTTATTGAGAAAATCTTTGCCAGTGATGCAGCATTTCCACCTCTATTTTACTTCCAACTGTAGTATGTCACATCTTATGCTTTTCTTTACAGTCATTCCATACGCTGCCAGCTGAAGCTTGGCGTGGGTGGAAAAAAATTGATCTCTCTTCTTGCCACTGGGGGCCTGCACTGCCAGAGCAGGTTATTGCTGCAGAGTTAGCTTCTGTCTGCTTGGTTCAGACTAAAGCCTGTCTTTTCTCTTCCCCTCATCTCTGGTGCTTTTTTTTTTTTACCAGTGCTAATAAAATATGGAGCTGACATGCTTGTCCTTGTACAACCCATGGGTAATTGGACATTTTTCCTTACAGTTCATATAAATTCATCACTTAACCAGACAGTTATGAAGCACTACTGCAAAACTACAGTCATATGGCAGCCTTGGGCAACCTATTTTTCTTTTTTAAGATATAGCTAATTATTTGCAGTTGTGTGTAAATTGTGGTCAATATAGCAGATACATGAGAGCACAGATGGTGTGAAACCACCCAGTCCTTTGGTAGCAAATGTCTGCATAATTTGTTGAAACATCAGACCACTAATGATCTGAACATATCAGATTAAATTTGTCTCTGTGGAATTGGGAGACAGAAAATCCCCCCAGTTGATAGCCTTTTTGATAACAACAGAGAACTGCCTGAAGCAAATGAAATAAGGGAATCTGTCAACACTGCTCTGTTAATGTTGTTTGACAAAAGAAAAAAAAAACAAACAATGGCATTATATCCGCATATGATGTAGAATAGACAGTAGTGAGAAAAATATGTAAATATCTAATAATTTGTTGACTGCTGCAGAAGATGAAAAGGGTTGTTTATGTACCAAAAGTAAACTCTAGCATCGTCTGATGACGCTGACACAGACACAGAGATTCTGCAGCTTTTAAAGTTTTATAAGGCTGCAAATTTCTCCAATCACTCTTCATCGGGGAGAAAAGTGGATGTCTGAAAGTATTAAAGCAAGAGCTTGAAAATGACCTCAAAGAAATGCTCACTGGTGCAGAAGGATGCAGGGATTTTGTGCCTTCCCTCAGATAACCCACCCAGTGATGAGCCAGAGCACCAAAAGGATCTTAGTTAAGTGAAAGGAGGTGGAAAATCTAGTGATGCTGCCGGCCTCGGGGTCTTAGGAAGCCTGTAACCCATTATACAAGAACAAAGATTCATCAGATGCTCCAGTGATTTTTCTCTTGGCTTATGCGAAAGGCAAACAGTGACAAGGAATTAGCCTACAGCCACATGAGCTCTGATGATGTGTGGTGAATACCAAACTCAGAAAGGGAGGAGGAACTTCATGTTTCGTCTAAGGAAGGTTAATACTGTAAACGGTACACATGTGGTCACCGTCAACTTCCTTTGACTGCTGGATGGGAAATAATTACATTGTACAGCAGAAATGGGGACAAGATGATACAGGATTATTAGTATTTAGTATTTAATTTAAAGCTGTTAAAGCAATTAAAGGAGGTGTTTTGCTGCACTCATCACTTAAAGTTCTCAGAAACAGCCTCATTTTGTTTAACATTAAAAGGGGGCAGAGATAAAGTAACACAACAACTGTGTCACAAATGTCACAAATGTCAAGGAGGAGACACTTTACTGTAGAATTTAATGTACATGTGCGCTATAATTGTGATGGTATTTTTAGCTAACAAATGATGCCGAGCTCTTACCAATTTTTCACTGGTGGAGTCTTCGAACATCCTCTGCAAAGGTTTTTTCACTGGCTCTGCCCCAAACACCTGCAATAACATGCAACAACACACGATACATTTTAAACACCTGTACATACAGTTATTACATCTACATCTAGGAGGTTTCAAGTACAAATTTGAACACTTATCAAACAAACACATAATGTTTTACATTTTTTACTACTATTTTATGTCTTAAACAAGAAAGCAAGTAGCACTTTCACAATTTTTTCAGTTAAATATTAAACACTGCAAAGTCACTAAAAGGCTTTTTTTAATGACTGTGTCACGATGCATACCTGGTCAATTGAGGGATGTCCCTTGGTCTTCCTCTTGGATGTGGTGTCCAGACCCCAGAGGGAGGAGAAACGGCTTCGACGTTTACTGAAGGTGCGAGGCATGGGCTGGTTCCGCCTTCTTATGCTGTTCTCTGCCCGGGCAGACACCTGCGACAGTGAGAGTTACAGAGGGCATGGCATAAATGGAAAACGTATTTGAACCTTTAACACCCTTAATGTAAACAATCCTGTCAACACCCCAACACACAAAAAGAAGTATTATCAGCATCGCAGTAAAAACTAATAGCAGATACTGAATGCTTTCAACCTCTCATCCCCTTCAAGAGCATTGAGAAACACGTCCTGGCTTTTCTGGGTTAATTCACGCTCAACTACTGGGCTATGAGCAACTCAGACTCACTATACATTACACTAGTACAAAGCTGTGTGTATATATACACACAGCACAAAGAGCTGTGTTTTTGTGGCTGTGTGTGCTGTCTCCTCATGACTCGCTGTTCATGAGACATATACACTTCAAACATAAAAGCTTAAACTGCGTTTATGACTCTTCTTCTCTTGCCACACACAAGAGGCCTTTATACTGTCTATTTTATTATGATGTCTCTTTTGGCCATAGATAACAACAACAACATGATGAATACAAGAAACTACTGTAGAAAGTAAAGGAAGGAAAAAAACAGAAATATTACTTTTGAAAAAACTTCTAATACCAGAGTTGAGCAAGAGAACAATTATCTTTTGCTTTAGGCAATATGAATGAGTTCGTTTTAATATTTCACATTTCATTAATTAGTAGCCAAGCACCATTCTTTATTCTGTTAATGCATTTCATTTAAATTTGAATAATTTATAGTTATTTTGCATGAGATGTATTCATATTTGTTATTCTCCTCATAAATGCGCCCCATTTATCACGATATTTAATTAATGTGCAATAATGACATTTAAAATTAGCAAGAAGGGATGTGATAATGAACACAGAAGAATATGAAAGAGACAGGTGAGACTGAAAAGATGAAAGGCTGAAGAAAGACACTATAAAATATGGCAGATAAGGAAGTGGAGAGGCTGAGGGAGACAGACACAAACAAAGGAAGTGAGGGTGTAGGCAGTAAAAGGAGGGGGAGCAAGGGGCAGAGAGTGTTAAGCCTGTTTGTGGGAAAGTGCCTCAGGGATGGCAGCTTACTAAAAGAGTTTGTATTGATCGACCAATCACAAAAAACATTGTCAGTGCCTGATTTTGTGTGTGTGTGTTAGTGTATGTTTGGCATATCCGTTAGCCTGTTTGTATAAAACTGCTCTACAGAGATATGGTTTCCATGTTTTTCTCTTCACTTTGCTCTTTGTTCCCTGGATGATACTAGGCAGAGCATACAGCTGAATGATACACAATAGCATATAGATCATTCCATCTAAGCTTGTGTTTCATTCTGTACATTCTCCAGCACTGAAAAAATAACTTGGCTTTCAAAGACAATTTCTAGGTAGAATGCTTTGCTTTCATTTTTCTCTTGGGCTTTTAGGACAGTGTATACGTGACCAGTCTGGATGTGTGGTGTGTCATGTAAGTTTGAGTGTGTACCTGTCTTGTAAAGGAAAAAATATGTAAGAAAAAATGAAGACATAGTTTTCATTTTCTTCATGTTTTGATTTGAGTTAGGAGTCACAGCTGCTTTTGGACACTTAAAATTACCTGAAATGATTCCCAAAGACTAAAGAAAAAACATGTACACCATAAGAGTCAATTGAGAGAAAGCTCCAGTGATGCAGGAGTTCATTTATGACATTACCTAGCCATATCAACAGAAAATCATATATGTATATATATCTTTTGCAGGGAAAATGGGAAATAATTTATGGAATTCATGGAAACACATGCAAACATATATGGAAATACAGTATATAAGGCAAAAACAGAGTTTGTACAATTCTAACGAGCTTGAAATTCAGTATTTGGTATGACCACCTTCATTCTTAAACACAATCTGAACTCTCTTAGCCAAGCTTTCTTAAGTAGTCTTCAGGAATAGTTCTCCAGGCTTCTTGAAGGACATTCAAAGCTCTTCTTTGGATGTTGGCTGCCTTTTGTTCTGTTCTCTGTCAAGATGATCCCACACTGCTTCAATAATGTTGAGGTCCAGGCTCTGGGGAGGCCAATCCATGACTGATAGTGTTCCATTGTGTGCTTTTCTATCCAGGTATGCTTGTACTGCATTGGCAGTGTGTTTGGGATCATTGTCATGCTGAAAAATGAAGCCTTTGCCAATCAGACACCTTCTAGATGGTATTGCATGGTGGATCAATCTTCTCCAGGTAAATGGGACACACACCTGATAAAATAAAATAACTCAACAGTTCAAACCACCTTCTTCCTTTTCTCTATGGCCCAGTTCAGATACTCACATTAGGTGATTTCATGGGCAGACAGGTGTAAGCCATTTACTTTTGCATGCAACAAAAAGTCTTCGGCACCAATGCCCATTTCAACAGTTCACTGGTTTTTCTTTCACTGACCACTTTTGGTAATTATCAACGACTACAGACCGAGAAAACCCCACGAGGCCTGCTGTTTTAGAGATGGTCTTACCCAGTCACCCAGCGTTCCTATAATTTCACATTTTTCATGCTTCCAACACATCAGCTTTAAGAACTGATGGTTACTTTGCTGCTTATCAAATTTCACCACTTAAACAGTGTCTCTGTAATAAGAAAAGTATTGCTATATAATTCACCTATTCACTGGCTTTAATGTTGTGACTTGGGATGAAAACCTGGTCCACTTTGCAATGTTCATGGTAACTTTAGGCCAGAGTCAGAAATCAGAATCAAACCAGCATACCTGGTTTGTTCATTTGTTTTATAACCTCAGGGTACATGCAGTATCTATTACTTTGAACATTTGTCAGGCAAGCAGAAATTCTTGCTTTCAGTAGGCGTATGTGACAAGGCGCTCACAGGCAGATAAACACACCCACTCTTCAAGCTGGGCTGTTATTGAGGGTCGGCAGTTGGAAACCTGTCACGCAATCTCTACTGGAACATGTAGAGACATGTGAGGCAGAGTTTTCAGATTTGGATTAATGAGCTCTGATCTAGTTTAAGAGCAAAATTACAGCTGGAGAGACACCTGGACTGAACAGTCAAGTAATATTGTGAGCATGTGCATAGGCATTTTTAACCATACCAGTGCATGGAAGGAAGAAACAGAGAAGATGCCCAGTCGTCCCATGGCCAGTTTAGTGGGACGTGAAGCAAAGCCCAGGAGGCGTTTGGGATTGGGAGGTTCGCCGCCCTGCAGACTCGCCAGGTAGCAGCGACAGCGGAAGAGATCCATGTGAAACCTCTCTAAGTTCTGCTCCCACAAGAAAATCTGTAAATGGAAGAGATTAAAGAGCAAAAAGTGAAAGCCAGGTGGTTGTGATTATGCAACATAAGCAAACTTTGCTGATGAGATCCAGATTTATCCAGTTTTATCTCAAGCTATAACCACTAATGACAACAACAACACTGACAAAGAAAAAATAAATAAATAAAGCATTGATACTGTGTTAGATGGTTATTCGGCTGTTTCAGGAGAAGTGAGATGTGGGAGTGCTGCAGCCCCTGTGGAGAGGTATTACTCACCAACACAACCCCCACCAGTTGGTGAGCTCCTGTTCTATGTGCAATGTATCACAGGGTGGGCCGTGGGAGGTGAAACACAGGGACACACACTCACAGTGAAACACAAACTAGACTTAATATTGCAATGGTTCCTGTTATCACCTATGTGGAAGTGTGGAAATATCAGCACAAATAAAAAAAAAAAAAAAAAAAAAAAAAAATAAAAAAAAAAAAAAAAAAAAAAAAAAAAAAAAAAAAAAAAAAGAATTGTGAAAATATAAAGACAGAGAACAAAACATAAAAGAACAGTCGAAAGCATTTTAATTTATTTTCACACTTATTTGTTCATTTATTTCTATACGTATATTTTATATAATTTTTTTAAAAGGCCATTTGTTTTTGTACACAATTATTCAAACTGTTTTGTAAATTTTTTTTTTTTAATTTTCATATATTATTATTCAGTGAATTTTATTTCCTTCTTTATTCTTCATATTTCTTTAAGGGCCAAGTCTTTTAGCGGGCCCTGTAAAACCATGCACACATGAATCCTGCTTTATCACGGGAAACATTGATTTAAAACACGGTTGAGAATTTTCCTCTACATACTGAGTATGTGCTAAAAGAACCTGTTGGACACTGCTCCTCAAATCTTATTCCACTTTTGCAACAGTGTTTCCTTGCTCGAGAAAAACCATTACGACATTTAAACCGTGTAAGGCCATGTGGCATCTTCTTCCTGTTCTCTATGCTAAAGAGCTCCCACCAAAGCAGGATTCATGTGTGCAATAACTGACTACTCAGCCTCGGCAGGAAGGCTCGCCCAAAGCCAAAGCCAGTTTGTCTCTTCAAGGAATAGCAAAACCAAGAATAAAGTTAGTAGTTAATATGCAGTAAATAAATGTATATACTATAAATGCATATATGTATGTACATATAAAAATAAATAAACAAATATATTTATTATACAAACAATTGTTGCAATTCTTATATGCTATATTTGTCATTATATTTCCACACTTCCCTCTTATTTAATCTTTTATTTATTTCTGTCTATACTGTATTCCCACATTTATTTTCTTCTTTTTTTTTTTAGAGATACGCCTCTATGACTCAACTGAAAGAAGTCTGTCGATGATATACACCCTGCTTAAGGCTCTGTTTTCTTCTTTGATGCAAACAGTTTCAATCATTGTGTCTTTATAGCAGGCAATCAAAGTGCTTCCTCCGAAATTGCAACTATTCTATTTGAGATGAACTGGTCTCTTGTTCTTGTTATATAACATTTGTTTCTTTGACTATCAGCCAAACACAACACAAATATAAAGACAGACTTGCATAGACTTGCTAAGACAAGGAGGCTTATTGTTAATGACCACATATTTAAACTTTTTTGTAATATTTCCAGTCAATGCTGGTTACAATCAGCAGCAACTCCAGACATGCACAGAATAAGATTAAGTCAATGTTCAGCTGAAAGTGAACAAAACTGATCCTGAAAATGCTTTGAAAAAGTTGTGATGCTTTCAAAAGACCTTTCAAAAATAAAAGGATTAGCCAAGTTCACCTGTTTGCTATGTGTCTGCATACAGACACATAGCAGCAAGTGGACTTGCATGTGTTTATAAATGAGCACCAGCTGGAATATCTGAGACCATTTTTGGTTGGAAGTGCTGCTTTAGAGCATTTTGTCTGGATGACGGCACGCAGTAAAGATGATTTAATGTCACGATTTCAGTGCCTGAGAGCGTCAGTGCAGTTCACGTTACAAAGATGTGCATTTATAAACCACCTCAGGTGTTTTCATTCAAGTTAACTGGAAGATAAAGAGGCAAGGAGGGTTCTTAACGTATGAGATCACAAACCTCCCTCCAATCAGCGCTGCATAAACATAAAGTTTTATCAGTTTTATTAATTTGGCTTTAAGACAAAATGACATATTCTATGTGTGATAGGTGTTGTTTCTGTAATAGTTTACGTCACTACCTTATGTGCAGCTTTAATCTATTTGACTACTTTCAGGACACTCAGCTCCCCTTTCAGCCCCTTCCACTTGCTTGCCTCCATACCTGCTCAAGTATGGTCTTTCTCTTCTTGCCGTCAGTGACGGTGGATAGCTGCATTTCTCCCATTTTCTTCATTTTCTCATCCATGTCAATCTTCTGCTCAAGCTTGCGGATTTCGGTTCGCAGCAATCGCACAGTGTCCTCCCTGTGGTGCTGCCGAGCAAGGGCAGCAGCGCATGCAGAGTGGATCGCTGTGATCCAGTTCTCCAGCTCGGTTTGGCCTGATGTCTGAATAGAAAGGAGGAAAGGACCTTAACAAAACAGGTAACTACAGCGAGTAGATAAAATCAAGAAACTGACAGCTTAAAGAATTGAAGTGCGAGTCCTAGTATTGGCCTGTGGGAGAAGGTGGTCATTATAATCTCATCATCATTTTATTACTTTCTTCCCATTCATGAATTAAATGTCACTGAGGAGAGCTGTCATGAATATAAATAGACACATTTTAATATTACACAACGGTCACTCTGGTGGATCACTGTCACAATATGACAGCGTGGCCTTTAAACATGTCAAACATAAACACAAGGACAGGACTGCCTATCTCCCGCTCATGGTTAACATGTACTTGCCTGCCACACACAAATCCCCTAGAGGAAATTAGCTGTCTTCCCATTTCAATTCATGTCTGTTTCTCTTTCAGTTTGATGTTGGCATGTACAGTAGCACCAAATAACAAGGGAGGGAAGGGACTGAAAAACAGTGGGCCCCTATGGGACTATATATAAGAATGTCACTGTGGTTTAATTGAACTTGCATAAAATGCTTCCATTCCAACTCTGTTGTAAAAATAACAGATTTGTTACGTAACGCAGATGTTTTAAATTCCAGTGCCTCCCTCACCTGGAAGAAGAAAGCATCTCCCACTGAGTTGCTGAGACAGAAGACAAAGTCTTTCTTGGGATGTTCAGGTACAGCCTGGACAATGCTGTTCTCCACCCACAATGCATGTTTAGGAACACTGTTATGGTCAATACCTGAACGGCTATCAGATTCATACAGGAACAGTGTGCAGCCTTGAAGAACACAGAAAAAGAAAGATGGAAAGGAAAAAAAAGAGAGAGAAAGAAATAATTTTATTTTTACTGTTAAATCAGTATAAACACCTGAATTGTATTTAAACAACAATAAATAAAAAAAATAAAATAAAAAGAATTTACATTATGGCCCTATATTGTCACTGGTACAAACAAAAGTTATCTGTACAAATTTCTAACATCACATCAAGATGAGATAGACTAATTTATTTTTAGGGTGACACATAGAGGAGCGCAGCTGCAGATGCTCTATCTTATGCATTTCAAGAGGATGACATTGGATTAGACATGGATTCCTCCGTAAAATTAAATAGTGATGAAGCTGAGGACAGGAAATGTAAGGCCACATCGAAGAGTGTGGACAGTAGGGGTGACAACCAAGGGCAGGGAATGTGTAAAAGCTGATGTGAATATAATCTAACAGGAGAGAGAGGTTGGTTATCTGAATGAGATTATGGGTTCACGATTTTGTTTAAAATTATTTTTTAGTTGCAGAAGCATTTTAAACCCAGCCACGGAGGCCGCAAGCCAGTGTACTCCTACTGCTGGTCCCAAGCCGAGAAAAATAGGGAAGGGTTGTGTCAGAAAGAGCATTCAGCGTGAAATCTTTGCCAAATCAAATATGCAGCACACGAGAGGTGAAGAAGAGAGGAGTGCAGGCAGGGTGGAGTGGATAGAGATGCATGTCAGGGGTGAAGGATAGCAAAAGCAGAAGGGCAGCAGCAAGAGTGAAAGGGAAGGTTTACAAGACGATAGCGAGACCTGCTGTGATGTATGGTTTGGAGACAGTGGCACTGACAAAAACAAGGGAGGCCAACCTGGAGGTGGCAGAGTGTAAGATGCTAAGATTTTGGTTGGAAGTGACCAGGGAGGACAGAATTAGAAATAAGTATATTGGAGGGACAGCTCACATTGAGCGGTTTGGAGACAAACTTAGAGAGGCAAGGTTGAGGTGGTTGGGATGTGTTCAGAGGAGAATAGTGGATATACTGGGCAAAGAATATTAAGTATGGAGTTGCCAGGCAGGAGGAGGAGAGGAAGACCACAGAGAAGGTTTATGGGTGTAGTGAGGGAGGACATTCAGAGGGTTAGTGTGACAGAGAAGGATGCTAGAGATAGGTGAATTGGAGGCAGATGATCCGCTGTGGCGACCCTGAAAGGGAGCAGTTGAAAGAAGAAGAAGTTGCAGAAGCACTGGTTGCTGTGCTTAGTTAAGAGCTGATAAGGAGCTCTATGTAGGGACAATGTACTCAGATTGAATCTGGATGGACACCTGCAAACTGCTGCCTTACAAGTAAAAGCCAACACAAATATTAAACATAAAAATATTTAAAATCTATGCAACACCTTTCAGTGAAACCCAGTAGTGTTTCCACTTGCGTCTTGCTGCAGGTTCCACCTTCTTGTTTTTCTTATGAACCAGGAAGTTCTTCACAGCCAGAGCCCCTGCTTTCCTGACCGTGCCTTGTGCACAGCCAGTCACAGTGTCAGATGGACACACACTACTGAGTGTGCCGCTACTCTGCTCATCACTTACAGCAGAGCCTGCCTCCTCTGTGCAGTCTCGGCCCTGATTTGTCTGACAAGAAAAGATGAGGGAATTAGAAACACAGGGAATTTACCAATATTTTAAAGAAATGCACACACACATTAATAATGTAACTAACCCAGGCGTGATTGTCTAGCTCCTTCCGGAAGTTTTCATAAACTCCTCCCTTGCCTCCTTCGCCCCCTCTTCCTTCACCTCCTCCTGCACTGCTGCTCCCACTGTCGCTCCCATTAAAAACACTGCTCTCGGTAGCTGAGTAAACTGAGAAAGAGGCCGACATGGCCTTACACCGCCGGGACACCAATTCTCCTTCTCCATCTATCTCAGTGGCAATGCCATCGATCCCACTGTCGCCATACTCGCTCCCCTCACCCAAAACACCGGAGATGTCCTGTCAACCAGAAAAACATGGTAGAAACAGATTAGGGATTATTAATGCATGCACACAAGCTGATGTATTTGCATCATCAAAATATAAAGTAGTGACATTACATACACACACACAGAGAAGTAACAGACTGATTGACCTGAATAACTAATCTCCCAGTCTACATAATGCAAGAAGTTATTTCTCTCAGATCGACCTGACAGCTTAGGCTACACAAGAGGTTTCTGGCTTTACGTTTGTTTGTATATGCGAGTTGCCAGTTGAATAAGTGCATTTTAGCATCTTTTTGTGCTCATTTTTCCATCCAATTCTGATAAAAGAAGGCTTTTCACTATTCTCTGTGCTTTCACCAAACTGAGTCTCCCTCTGTTCTATTTCTTTTTGTTTTGTTGTGTTGTCAGTCTATTTATATCAAACAACCCCCTCAGCCTGACTAGATGAATTTATAATAAGCACTTAGGGTGATCTGCTATCCAAGGGTGCTTGGGGGTTCTGGGAATGCATTGAAAGAAAAGTTTGGTTCAGTATTTAAGTACTTATTATTTGGCAACTTTGTTTTTATCAATGACACATGGCAACTGGAAAGGCACATGGATAATATTTATTCGACTGATTTAGTTTTATTTTTCACTATTGCATTTCTTATTAACTAGCCTCTTGGTGATACATTACATGAACTTTACTTTGTCTTTTACTCTTTGACTTAATCTGCTTTAGTAAGATCAGAAAAAATCCTCTAGATAAAGTTCAAAATGTCTTTGTTGTGTATATTTATGCATGTAAGTTCAATGTGTGAGGAGGGGACAAGAAGACCCACAGTGACTTTCTATCTGACCATCAGCCTTTGTAATCCCCTTTGCAAATGCACAAATATACAAACATGCTTGGATGTGCATAGATATGACATGCATATACACAAGTCCAGAACATACACAGGAAATTCCTCTGGTTGTCAACAAAATGTTAATTGCTCGATGGACTGGTGTTCTCTGTCATGTCTGTGAAGCCCCTGAACTTCCTGGAAACTACTGGTAAACAAAGTCCTCTATTATTCTAAGTTTAGAAGTCTCTTTTTTTTTTTTTTTCAACAAGGAGAGCGAGAAAACCAGACAAAAGTAGAGAAAGAAGGCTTTTACCCTGATTACTGTTTCATCTGCTTTGAATACTTATCCATACCCATATTTGTGAAATATGATCAAACCTGAGTAGTCTGTGCGCGTCGTCCCTGGAAGGCAGGGCATGGTGCAGCTGGAATACCGAGTCCAGCCAAGCCTTCAGAAAGGCAGTGTGAGCGTCGGCAGGGGAGTGTGAAAGCTCCATACCCCCCACTATCATCCTCGGTTGGAGACATCAAACCCTCCTCCCCTTCTCCATCTCCATCGCACTCGGCTTCTCTGCGGTTTTTACTGTAGCGACTCCTTTGCCCCCTGAAGCCAGGACTCTGCTGGCTGCACAGATGGTCCAGAGACGATGCCCTTTCAGTTGAGCCTGGAACGTACACAGGTGGTTACTGCAGCGCGTGGTGCGTATTTGTGCGTGGGCAAGGTGAGTTCTGAGTTACTTTCAGTTAACTTTGCCGCATTTAACCTTCTCCATATATGCCTGTGTCCTTCTGTGAAACTCTATGATTTTCCTGAGTGATTATGAATCTGTGGGTGTGTGTGAGGCCAGACCACGCATTATTCTGAATGAGTCGACCACTTATGGCAGACTTAGGCCTTCAGCAGTTAAGTTACCAGCTACCGCCTGCTGTCATGCTGAACCCCTGCAGTTCCTGCACAGTGCCAGTTAAGCTAACAACCCTGTGATCAGCTGAACTGCTGCAACTGATGGATGGCAGCTAACCTTCAATCAGCAGATTTTCTCAGATCATTTTTCCCTACTCAGTGAGTGCCTGCAATTTTTCCCACCTCCCTCCCCCTCATCACCTGTACAGTGAATCAAATCAACAACCATGAACATGCACCCCTGAACCTTTTTTCAATCATTCTATCAGAAAATATGTCAGTCAAGACTTCCAGTCATGCAAATGAAAGCATAAATCCCACTGATCTTGACAATAATAATGGGTATGTTACTGAATGAGTACATGAGACATATTTTCTTTAGATTTATAGTATCTAAAGATAGTTATGCGTGTGTCTGTCCAAGATGCTTTTGCTTTTGTGTACATATGTGTTTGCCATCCTCACCTGCACTGCCTCTAGGGCATGTAAACTGCTCCTCCTCCTCTTCTTCTCCTCTATCAACCATCTCCTCTGTGCTGGTCAGATGCTCCTGGCTGAGGTCAGACATAGAGAACTCCAAGCTGTCTTCTCTCCACATGTCTGCTGACTTTGACCGCTTCTTTTTATTACTCGCTCCCTCTCGGGATCCTTCAGTCATTCGCTGTAAGAACCTTTCCTCTCCAATAGTGTCTCCTTCCCCCATTGAGTCCTCTCCTCCATCCTGACCGATAGTGTCCGCCTCTGAGGTGTCAGGAGTTGGCGTGGCCAAGGGGTCGTCATCGTGCTGATAGGACTCGGGCCTCATTGTCATAGCGACACGCTGGGTCCAGTGAGGGTTGATGCCAAACTTGCCAAATTCATCTGCTGCATTGAAAAGCTCCAGTCCATTCTCTGCTAAGGACTGTGGGATGCTTGGGGTGCTAGAGGAACGAGTCGAGGCTTCAGAGTTTCTGTGATTCTGTTTCACTGAAGAAGAGTGCCTTGAACGGCGGTTGATTTGTTGCTTGTTGGAGATACGGAGTGAGCGGCATGTGCGCTTACGGGAGAGATGTCCTGGCACATCACAGTGGAATCCACTGTCCCCATTCTGACTCTCCACGTTTCCCATGATTTAACTGAGGAGCAAGCAACAAAGTTCCCCTATTGCTTAATTAAGGCTGCAAAATCTTCTTGTAACATTAGAAACCAGACACATACATGTTTTCAAATTATTTAGTGATATCTGCCATATCTGGAATGTGCTATATATTTAATGTATTTATTTTATTAACAGGGTTTTTACTTGCATGTATCAAGATTATGAAAGTAATTAACACCAAGTTGCATAAACAGGAGTTGGTATCCCATCTAATGTTTAAATTTGAGTGAACAGTGTCAAATTCATAAGGAGCGGCATAGATTTTAGACAACACACATATTTGCCAGCTGTTGTGTGTGGGCCAGTGGCTTTGGGGAGATCAAACAAAAAATATTCAGAGTTTTCAAAGAAATCAGAAAAGGAAACAAACTCTGCACTGCCCCGTCAGTTGAGGGAGGTGTCAGGCCTGAATTCTTCTTTAGTAGTTTAAAATGTGTTTGTGACCATTACGAAAATCTGTCAAATACTGAACGCTGGTGCCAGATGCTTGGTCAGATTGTTCTGTACTGGAATATCTATCCATTTAAGGTCAGCTGATTTTATTAAAAGAAAATACTGTTTGTAGAAAAAAACATTCTCGACACTGATAAAATAACTCTTTTAGATACACAATTAGCTTTTAATCAATATTAAATTGAAGGACTTGGCCTTTAATTGCACTACCAAAACATTTAAACAAAGACAGAATATACATTTTTGTGACTTGAATTGTCAGGCAGATGAGATGCCAATGCCAGTTTTACACTTTTTAAATTGATATTGATGTTTGGTAATTTTATTTTATACAGCACACTCAAATATAGACACAAGGACACAAAGTCTTGCCTAAAGTAAATTACAAATCTCTAAATTTTGACAAATTTAAGTCTTCTGCACAGTGCACTTTTGAACCCAAACACAGATTAATATCCATCAACTTAATTGGCCTTTTCTTGCTGCAGTGCTTTTCTCTCTGAGCAGAGCCATATTCCCAGCACGATCAAAGACATCCGTTCATAGCTGTGTTATTTTGATCATAAAGTTATCTCAGCAGCCCACTTCACCTCATGCTCTCTGTTATACAAGCACATGGAATTGCTGAGTCAAAGGCTGCCAGATCAGTTTGTCCTCTGAGAGTCACACATCATCAAACCCACACCGTCAGGTTCTCAGTGTGGGCTCAAACTGCAGAGACACTGGTGAAAAAGGATTTTTGCTTATGTTTGGCCTATCAAACCTTTAAAAACTATCATTTGTTGAGATCTGTGCACTGCTGAGATACTAAGGTATAAAAGCTCTGGTTACCGATAGTTAAGCAGCCACATCACCAGCCTCCCCACATCAGTGCGTTGCCATCTTTTACCGGCTGCATAATCCTCCACACATCCTCATAGGGTGGTGTCAGTTTGCCCTGAGAGAAACAAGAAGAGAGAGAAGTGCTTCAGTGGAGCTCTCACAACTTCAAAGTGACCTGATGTGTCAAACACACACAGAGGAGAAGTGAGAAGACAAGAAGAGGAAGGTACTTCTAAAAGTACTGAAGGAGGACCTGCCAGGTATCTCACATAAAGCTGGTCAAGTAAAGCTAAAAGGACAGCTGTGTAGCATACAGTATAAGACAGTCTATAGAATGTGAATGTACATGATGAAAGCGAATAAATCACACTGGTTATTAAGATAATGCAGTTTGTCAAAAGAACAAAAGCAGAGAAACAAGAAATACACAATCAAATGCACACATACAAACAGCTCATCACAAACAAAGAAAAGAGGTATTGTCTGAGCCTGAAGGGGGTTGGGGGGGATTCACAAACAACCATCATTCCTTCAAACTCTCCCCTGAAACTCATTGCCCACCAAAACCATGCAGACATGTACAGGCGTGTGCACAAAACATTTTGGGAAACACCCCCTGTTTCCCTGCAGACAAAGAGAAGTGCACACACATACACACCGTTAGCAAAATGACAGGAGATGAAAGAAGCTATTGGGATGATTTTGTGCTTAAGACTCAATTAAATGATCCATGCCAACACGACCTAATTTTCTCTAATACCAGCCCTGAGCTGCTTAGAGTAGACCAAGATTTCCATAATGTGCTATGTATAGTGTGAAGGAATGCAAGTGCAAGCATGCCTGCTGTTGTGAATATTTGCCCAGTAGTTAGTCTGCTGCAAACAGATTTGACTGTGGTCTGTTAAGCCAACAAGCAGGAAAATGATGGAAGAAAGCTCTGTTGTTGTCATGAATAACAATATATTGCAAAGCAAATGGCCACTAGCACACTGTTTCGAGCGTCTATTTGGAGCTACCACATCTGGTGAGTCACTTTTTTCAGAATGCAAAAGAAGCATCAATTTTTCCCCCAGGTCTACAGTGCTGGTATAAGTGAAATCTTCATTTCAGCAAACTTTGACTGCAGCCGCTATTTTTGCTATTACTGTTATCGCATTATATACAGTAATCGGGTAACAGTGCTGATTTGTTTATTCTCTCGGGCAGAAATACAATAAGTCAACCATGTTACAGTTCTGGGAAAAGACACAGAAATGAGAGTTCAGATAACAAGATGTAAACAGGACAATAAGAGAAGTGAGGGCATCTGTTGAGAAAATTAATGGAAACTACAAACAAGGTTTTGCTTCATGCCAGTCAACTTTGACTTTGCAACGCGTATTCAGGCTTAGCTACTGCAGCACATCTCACCCCAGCTGTGGGAAGCAGTTACATAAGCTAAACTTGACCCTGATACATCTCTTCTGCCTCTCATGCAGCCCTTTATATCTCAGCTCTCCTACACCCTCTGTCCCACTGAGGCTAACACACATGCTGCCCCCCACCCACCCAAAAAAAAAAAAAAAAAAAAAA
>VUQI01049961.1:39596-49596 GCA_015106735.1 Paratilapia polleni | reverse complement strand
CTCACAGCTCCGCCCTACATGACACACAGCTCAGCTCAGCAGACTCAAACCACACATGACGCTGATGTGAACTACACTGTACTGTGAATGAAGCCAAACAAAAAATGTCTCTTGTTTTGTTTTTTGTTTTATTAATCCTGTCATTGTCTAGACTGCATTCTGGAGGGGGATTTTGAAATCGGACACTGATTTTACATAATTAAGTCATAGAACACTTTTTATTAAATGCTTTTTATTACCCAAACACAACATTTTATAAATTTACTACTATGGTAGAAAATAACATGTCTTCATGAAGAATAAATTACCTGTGTGCATTCATTTGTGCACATCGTTTTAGTCTTGCAGTCATTTTCAACTGTTAGGTATCATTCACACTGTATTACACATCAGGAACAGACAGGGACGAAATCAAATTCTCAGGAGTTACACACGAGTTTAGGATGGGTAAAAATAATTTTGGATTTTAAAATAACACCACAATGCAAAGTTATTAAGTCTAAAAGACCAGACGGTCTCTATCAGCACTCAAATGCTTTTGGGCACTTTAAAGCCCTTAATAAAACCCTTTAGATGAGCTTCATCCAAAAACCTAAATAATGATGCTTAAAAAAGGAGATCAAATAAAAATAATCCAATCTAGACTAAACACTGCAACAGTGACCAGTCTAGACAGTACTGAAACCAGAGAAGCTCCCATCTTGACTGGCCTCTCTGACCTTTCTCTGCATCTTCAAACTATGACCACCCCCCGTGAAGCTTTAAAGCACATGATGTAATTACTGGAATCACCCTTCCCTTAGGCCTTTTCCTGCACCTTTCACATTCTTGAAATTGTTACCATTCCCCCTCCCACTTGGCAGAGAGTGAAGTCGCTGAGGTTTATGCTTACTCTGGGGAGTTAAAAAAAAGAATTTCTAGTGGAAGAAACTTCAATCCAAAAGCAAGCCCAAACAGACTACCATGGGAATGTGGCAAAAAGTTCTTATCAGAGTGTCTCTATGCTCCTCTTTTTTGCATGCACACCTGCACATACCTACAGAAACACACACCTGCACACGCATCCGTTTACACCTTCATGCTCTTTTTTACACTGAGCATATCTGCTAACATGTTAATCAGGACTGGGTGCAGGAAGGCTCACGATCCAAATAAATAAGGATCACTGGGCTTATTCCCAAGTAAGCATCTGTTTGCAAACATAGGTGTGTGCATTGTTCACATTTGAGGATGAACTACATCTATCTAATGCCAAGACAAGAGTCAGATATGCTTTGAAAATATACCATTGTTGAGACTGGAGTGCACACTGCACTCCCACAGTCTCTTTGAGACAGGACTGTCTGAGACATCACCAGAAGAATTTCATGGAAGAGGGAGATTAGCTTCTATTCATCCTGCCAGGATCTGACAAGGCACGTGCCACTGTCCCCCCCCATTCTAAGCTTAAACACACATGCACATACACAAACAGTGTGCCTGCAAGCACGAGTCTCGGCTGCTCCTTAAATCAAACATTAATTTCTTTTAACTGGTGAGAGACAAATTATAATTCCTTCCTGAAGAGCGTTTTCATTTTGAGGCCACAGAAGCAAAGCACAGAAATGACAGAACAAAGTGGAGTGGGAGGAAATGAGATGATTGTTATTCATTTACTATGGCCCCCTCTGTTTGTCATCCTCTAACACAGAAGTGGCGAAAATGAGTTAAGATTGTATTTTAGGAGTAACAAAATTAATTCAGGGCCAATTCCTTAAAAAACCATGTGGTGGAGAGTCAAAAAAGAAAGATAAATGATATAAAAACAGGAGGAAAGTAAAAATTATGCGCTGTAGAATTGCAAAAAGATTTTAGATTTTGGGTCAGCGTGGCAACTGAGGATCAAGTTTTAAAAAAAGATAAAGCGCAATGGAGTTCACTGTCAGCCAATTCACTCTACTTGGCTCCTCAAGTGTCACTAACCTCATTAAATACGCTCCTCTGGCTTTCTAGGAGCTTACGCTATACGCTCCTTAACTTAGATTTCAGCTGACTGTCTCTACAGCATGGTGCAGTCAGGGATTACCATATTTTAAAGAAGATTTTCTTCTACCACCAGTTCTCCATTGAGCAAGAGGCCCAGGAGAGTCAATGAAAGTGTGTAGATTTTGATACTCTGCTCAGTAGCTGCTGCTGCAACCTCAACTATCAGGAGTCCCTGCATGAATTCAAAGTCAGGAAACCCCACAATTTAACCTCCCATTACAATATCAAAGATATATATTAATGCAAGGCTTTTACACTAGAAGATCAAGCATTAAATCCTCCTCGGACTTTTGTTGTAGACTAATATGTCACATGAAATCTTCTTATTGATAAGGTAAAAACTGTACAGTGCAGCAGGTTGACTGGCACATGAAAAACTATCATGTGCAGTTTGTTAAATATTAATAAATTATCTCCTCTTTTGCCATTCCTCAATCAACGCTCACTCATTCTTCCTGATGAAACAGTGATTGCGCAGACAGTCATCAGAACCAATCAACTGAATATTCATGGGGTGATTTTCTGTTTCAAATATGTGAGAGTCAGTAAAAGGAGTGTTGTTTAATTATCCAGGAGGAGCGTGATGACATGTTCACTGTGTTTGCGTGTGTGTTGGTGGAAGGAGGGGGAGTGTCAAAAGAAGAACGAAGAAAAAGAATGAAGAAGAAGAAGAATGAAGACAGATTTTTTTTCAGGATTCAACTACAAATTGGAACAATGAGGAAGGCAAAACTACAACTAACTTATTACTATGTTTTTTAATAAGGTATGGAACTGTGCAAAAGTCTTTATATTTTGCTTCCAAGGAGCCAGACTTTCTTGTATTTTTTTTTTTTTTAGGTAGTCTTAAGGCTTTCTGAAGGTCTTTCAAAGTTTTTCTTTGGACATTGGCTGCTTTTTTACTCATTTTCAATCCAGGTGTTGTACCTGATCATTTTCAGAGGAATGTTTTTTGTTTGTTAAAACACTTAACGGTGACCTATGAATCATTCAAGCATTAAAAAAGGTACCTAACTCAAGGGATGAGCCAGTGTTGTGTCTACACATAAGACAACTTAGCAAAGAATCTTTTTTAAATTGTATCTTTAGGCACTTTGTGACTAGCAGCCTGTAGCAAAAACATATAATTTGTTCCCATTTCTTTAATTGAATCTACAAAAAATGCCAAAGTAAGACAGTTTGACAGGCATAAAATAGTAGACCTGACACAGGACCTGAGAGATGCATCTGGCCCTTCAGTTGATCCATCTACTGTTCACTGAAGTCTCATCAGAAATTATTTCAGTGCAAGGGTGGCTGTCAAGAAGACATTCTCAACAAAGGGAAACAGGGAGAAAAGGCTGAGGTATGCCAGATTACACAAGAACTGGACTGAAAATCACTGCCAACTGGTCTAATGGAGTGATGAATCCAAATTTGAATGTTTTGGTTCAAATCATCGTTAATATGTGCAGAGGGAGGTCAGGAGAGAGGTACAACAGTGAGTGTCTACAGCTATCTGTAAAACACGGTGGAGGCTCTGTCATGGTTTGGGGCTGCATTTCAGTCAGTGGTGTTCAGGATCATGTCAAAATTCATGGAATTATGAACGCAGAAAAGTACCAGCAGATTTTGATCCACCATGCAATACCATCTAGAAAGCAACTGATTGGCAACGGCATGACAATGATCCCAAACACACTGACAATGCAAAACACCCAGTGGAGCACTATCAGTCATGGATTGGCCTCCCCAGAGCCTGGACCTCAACATTATTGAAGCAGTGTGGGATCATCTTGTCAGAGAATGAAACAAAAGGCAGCCAACATCCAAAGAAGAGCTTTGAATGTCCTTCAAGAAGCCTGGAGAACTATTCCTGAAGACTACTTGAAGAAATTACAAGAAAGATTGGCTGAGAGAGTTCAGGCTGTGTTGGAGAATAAAAGCGGTCATACCAAATATTCACTTTCAAGCTTGTTAAGTTTGTTCAAAGTTTCAAGCTCTGTTTTTGCCTTATATCCCGTATTTCCATGTATGTTTGCATGTTTCAATAAATGACTGCACCTATATAAATAAAGTTATTATTATTAGTAGTAGTAGTAGTAGTATTACTGCAAACACTTAAATTACCCAATCAGTTGTGTTTCCCCTATAGTTGGTTTACCACTTTAAAGTCTGCTTTTTCACTGTTGCACTGAGGCACACAATAGAATTTTGTTCTGTTTTTACTACTGGATGCTTGGCTATGATTTTGCTGCTGCCTTTGTGTTTTTTTTCTAAGATGAACTGAGACACGTCTCCTCAGTTTTGTTGATATGATAATAAAGTAATGAAATGTAGATGGAACACTGTCATGAGTTTTTAAGCCTTAAATAATTAAGGAGTTTATCACATTCGCTGTATGTGGTTGTTTCATAAGATTTAAAAATAAAACTGATTTAAAGTGTGTGAAAACTAGGAGTAAATAAAAGTGGTTTCATTGTCTCTATCCATCTCACTAAGGTAAAAATAATGGCCAAATTGAAACAGTCTTAATATTAGCATCAAATACTGTCCTGAGAAATGTAAGTCAAACCCTGGCATCACCACAAAGTTGCACACTGACACATATCAACACCCGCAGACAAACACAAAGTGGCTTCAATGGAGCCAAATTGGCGGGTAATACTTCTATTCTGCTCTGTGCTGGTTGAAGTGACGGTGAAATAACAGGGTGGCTGAGTGGGTGAGAGAGAGGGATAAGAGGGTTTTAGGCAAAGGTAGACTGACTGAGGTGGGAGGTTGAGACAGGGGGATGAGATGAGAGAGGCAAGAGAGTCTGAAAAAAAAATGATGGTGGTGAAAGGGGGATGAGAGGCTGTTAATGCGGTGGGGAGCTGGTGGAATCGAGTGTTGGGCCACAGGTAGACAGATGAATGATGTGAGCTGAGGTGGAAGGAGACATGAGAGGTAAAGAGGTGTAGTGGTGCTGATAGGTCCTGAGGGGCTGATAGAGATAGATGTTGTGTCAGTTCAAAGTAGGCCAGATGTGAACAGACCTGATTTGTTGTCAGTAACGATATGGCTGCAAGACTGTCCGGAGAGAGTCATTGAAGAGGTTATTGTTTGTGTTATAGTGTGTTTGGGTGTGACCAAACCACTACCTACTGCTTTGATAAGAAAGCTAAAATACGTTTGCTCTTTTTAATTAGCCTACAAAACAAAAGTTGCTCACAGAAAATGGAATTGTCCTGATTATCCTGTTGTGATTTAGGCTATTTTGTTTTTTGTTTTTTATTTTTTGGTAAAAGAACAAAATGAATATTTGCACACAAACCAAGATTATCCATATTGCTGTAACACTTTGACTGAGTTGTTTACACAGGACTTATAGGACCCTGTCTTTTCCAGTAATACAAGTTCACAAAATCTGCTTGAAAATGGCTATTAACCCAGATATGTAAATGAGTTATTTGCTAATTCTACTTCTGAATTCAATGAAACAAAAACAGCACGATTAAGGTTTAAATATCACAACTACATAATATGCAGGTTTACTCTTATTATTGGATATGATTGAACATTTCAGAGTAATGCAAAGACAGTTAATACACAAAGCAACACTGTTATCACTTAATTAAGATTAATGCTGAGGGTATGCAAAACCTGATAATACTATACTAATCATTACAAGCAAGCAAGAATGAAGCTTTGGCATAACAACAAAACAGGTAAGGGGTAGATTAGTGGAGTGGGTACCATGGGAGAAAGAGAAAAATTAAAAATTAAGGGAAGAGATGGTATAGAGACAAAGGGGAAAAAACATCAAAGTATAAGCCTGTCAGAGGTAATGTAATGAAAGATGTTAGCAGCAGAGGAATGGGCAGCACAGAGCAGGTCCTGAGGGAGGTGGGGGAGGGGAACAGCAGGATTTGGAAGGGGAAGTTATCTTAGTGCTTCCGTGCACCTGAGTCAATAGCACGGCTAGCAAACAAAGTTTAGCTTGAAGGAGACACAGGAGACAATGTACTGCAGTGGCAGGGGTAAGAAATGTTCAGAAAGAATGTAACAGACAAACATCAGCTCAGCGTGATGGGTCTTAGGCCAGCACAGGTCACAAACCACCAAAACAGTACAATATAGTTCTAGGGAACCTATACCTATTATACACTGTTGGGAGGAATTAGAAGAAGAGGTAATAATTTTTATTAAAATATAACACAAAATGAAAAACAATTATTCTTTCTATTTGCCAAAAAAAATGTAAAAACTATAAGTATTGCAGCTACTGAATACATAACTGACACCTGAAGCTGAAATTTTACATAGATTTACAGTCAATCAAAGAACATTTGGAGATTGTACAAATTTGCATCACACATACTGTAATTTTCACATGATCTTATTTGCTTATCTGCTTTACCACAAGAGAAACTGGGGTCTCTTTCTCCATTTGTGCATCTCAAACAGAAACCTAAACACAACTTGCGTGCTAATAAGGTGTGAAAAATTCAGAGGATGACAGAAGACTAACGCCCAGTTCTGCAAATTTCAGCAACTGAAAGCCACACACACCAGTGATTGTAGCAGACAATAGGTCAGTTTCCCACGCACAGAAGTTAAGCTTATAGGTGTTGACTAAAATAGCACTCGAGCTAGATGAGGGCTGAAACTAATGCTTTATATGTATGACTGATTCATCTGTCTTTTTACTATGCCTTTTTTATGATTAACAGATTTAAATCTAGTCACCATAAACATTATAAAGACTGGTGAACCGTAGTTGGCTAGATAGAACAAGGATCCTCGTGTTAATACACTCTGATTTGAGCCAATGATGATGAGATGTCTTGTGACAAACGCAACACTGTTGTTGAGACAAGGATATCAACAGCATGTCAGTTACGGGGCATCTCTTCAGAGGATGGGGTTGGATCTAGGTCAATGGGTCCATTTCCTTGGAGTTGATCTCTTGTGCAGGCTCGAGCTGGGGGTTATTGTTTGGGCTCTGAGTGGCTACAGTGAATAGAGCCTCCCCTTTCAGTACATTAGTGACCTGTATAAGCTCCACGCGACCAACATCTGAGTGCCAGCCTGAGGGGAAACAACAAAGACAACCTAACATCACGCAGGCACATATGCACACACATTCATGTGCCTAAAAGCTAACGCACCACAGGACAATAACAAAATCACACAGTATGAAAGAGACCTTATAAAGCACTCACCACAGCTTTTTTTTTTTTTATCCTTAAAGAAACTCACTCCAAAGAACAAAGAAAAGCCATGCAGCTTTGCCCATAAGCCCTCACCCTTGCTTTTGTCATTATTACACACACCCATCATATATTCACATACATATTTGGACACTTACAAATACACACATAGGCTTTTCAGACCGCCTTGCAATATCCCACTGCATCACTTCCAGGTCAACAAGCAGGAATATAAAGTGCGACTATGTGATGAGAACTGAGTCGCCTGCCAGCTCTTATGAGGGGGTTGAGGAGAAAGAGGGGGCCAAAGAAAGAAAAATAGAAGAGACAATGGTTAAGTGGCCTGTTTCCTCTGCTTTAATTATACAGCCAGTGAGTGTGAAGTTAGACAGAGAAACAGATTCAAAACAGGAGCATAAAGATTTCCAATCAGAGATTTTTTAAAAAGCTCCCAGGAAGGCCAAATCTCCCAGTGCAAACAAAGCATAAACACAATCTTTGAAGACACTCCTTGCACTCCTGTAGTAATACTTACCCTAAATCCCTACTCAGCACTTCACACACACATGCATTTCCCCTCTCACACTCTGAAGTCTTTTAAAGGCTTTTCCTGTTCAGGTAGCGTGTCTTGTCTAAAAGCAAGTTTCCTTTTTCCATCAAACCTCACACTTTCAAACTTGTATTCTTTGGAATGACAGATATCATCTAGCACTGCATACATCCTGTGTAGATTGGTCATTCAGTATACAAAATTATAAATATTATCAATTAAGGGCACCCTAGAAAATAAAATCTAACAGCTAAAACAGATCCACACACACAGAGATGCATTTCAACATCATCAGCTGGTAGCCAGAGCTCATGTGTGGGCTGGAACACCACACTGATCAGAGATAATGGGCAGACATGACAAGAGTGGTAATGCTGTCACACTGAGAGAGGAAGGAATGAAATACTTTATGATGGCGCAAGAGACAAAGAGAAAAGAAAGCAAGAGAGAAGGAGGGAGGGAGCAAAGGAAGGAAGGAAGGAGGAAACTCCCAATTCATCAGAAGACAGAACAGACAAAAGGGAGGAAATGAATGAGGGCACATGCCAGCTCATGTCAACTGCGAGACTCTCCTCCCCTGTCTAGACCCCTTCACAAATTAGAGGCATCCCTTCTGCTTCTGCTCTCATCAGGGGGTTAATGTTAACGAGTCTGGCACAATGTTCTCCACCTGATCTGCACTCTTTAGGTAACAACAACATAGTCCTGCTCAACCAGACCAGTGGCATTGCATAATGGAAAAGCAAAGACGTTAGTCTGACATAATGTTCACACTGACTCATTCAACTGAACTTGTCTTTCATAATTTCCAAATACTTTATAAGCCCATAGAAACATCCAGATGTGTATACAGTATATGGAACATCTGAATGACTTCCAACCTTTTTTTGAAACAATTTAATTTAATGTGAAATACATCACCCATCATTTCCCCCCCCACATGGTTTAAGACCAGGTCAACAAAACAGAATTTAACCAACTTTATTTGAATCATTTTTATTAAACAGACCTGAGGAGGTTAAGTTATCCACAAACAAGGACTGAGGGAACATGAGAAAAATACTTTTTCTTTGTAGCATAAACATGTTTTTCCTCCTGTTCTGTAACTCATCTTTAAAACCCACAGACTCATCTCATCCACTGGGTCTCGACCTCCCAGCTTTTGAGCTACTACCTTTTTGTTATAATCTGCATTGCAAAGGGATTCCCTCTGCTTTTGCATGCAGCCATGACTGAACCAGCACCGTAATTAGAGACACTCAGTGAAACCAGAGATGAGGGGAAAAAAAACATTTTTGTTTCTCTCCACGCTCAGCTGTCAGTTTTGTCTTACTTTTCCCAAAACAGACTTCAGCGATATTTGTCTTCTTGCTGGGCTCCAAATGACAGTAACAGAGAATCCGGAGAGTAAGAAACAGGAACACACACACAGAACCCACAGGCACACAGTCAAACACAAACATTTAAACAGCTTGATTGCATGTGGGGATGTGGTGGGGATGGTGGGGGCAGCATAAGCTCCATATTTGCTTAGCAGCAGAAATGAGTGGACCACTGAGGGAGAGGGATGAAGAGTTAGGAAGGCAACATTGAGAAAATGAGAAACACTGAAGGACAAAGACAGAGAGATCATTCCTGCATCATCTCTTTATCATGTCCACCACATGCTCATCAAAATGCATCTTACGTATTATATCTGTAATGATTAGTTTTATTCACTGTAGAAGACCACAGTGTGACAGTATTTGCACAAAACCTTGTTATTTTTGTTTGTGATGATGAAGAAAAGTATATTATTTAATTCATGTAGACGTCTGAACTTTACATGAACAGGTCAAAGGATATTGATGATTTAGTGACTTGTATTTATTGTACACATTATACTTAGGTTGCGGGATATCTAGCAGTGTGTTTACTGAGAGACTATACATTACTTTGATCACACTGTGAAGGGGACACCGTTTGAGGGGGACACTGTTTGAAAACAAAATTCTCTTCCACAAAAGGAAAATCCTTCTCATTTTTAAGTTAAGACTTGCTTTTAGGGTTAAAGTAAGACTTATCCATGTTGTGGTTAAATTCATTGTTCTCCTATGAGACTCCTAACAGAGCATGGGTGTAAATGTAACACCTATACTGGCCTTAAAAGTGAGCTGATATAGCATGAGAGCAGTGTATCAATCTGGGTCAGTATGTACACCTTAACAAACACACACACATACACCCAGAGGGCTCACTTAGCAAAGCCCCC
>VUQI01049961.1:12449-25045 GCA_015106735.1 Paratilapia polleni | reverse complement strand
AAAGAAAAAGTGGCAAAAAAAAAAAAAAAAAAATGTTGGTTCCAGGTTCTTGAATGTGAAGATTTCCTGATTGAATTGCTTTGCATTACTGTAAAACTAAAAAACTAAAATTTGAATATGTCAGCTTGCGTTTTGCAACATTATTATGCATTTCTTTAGTATTTTCTGAGATTTTATAGGTCAAACAATTAACTGAGAAAAGAGTCAGCAGATGCAGCTCTAGTCTATTTCTTCCAGCTCAGAATCCCTGAACATATTTTACTTTCCAAAAACGTTTCACAAGTAGATGAATAATTAAGCGAAACATGGTGTGAAGTGTATAATTTCAGGCTGAATGTTTCAAAAGAATGCAAAATATGCGCATATTAGCACAGTAATTTCCTCCTTCATCTCAAAGAGCGTGGCGGTCAGAGCCAAGACTTTCTCCTTTATCTGCAATGGACAGAGAAGAGAACGGCGGAAGAAAAAGCCTATAAGAAAAGCAGTTCTAGCCCGGCTATATATAGGAATAAATATAGAGTTTTCTATTCTCCTCAAAGAGAGTCAGTGGCCCTATCTCATTCCATCTTTCCCACCCTCCCTCTTCTCTGTTCTTTTCTCATGTCTTGTCTTTTTGCTCTAATGAAAAGAGGAGTATGTAGTGGTTTTTATCCTGATGGGAACACTTCACACCTATGCAGCACATCTCACACACACACAAAAGAGTCTTGAACAGAAAACTCACGAACATACACACAGGTGCACACAGTAAGCTTTCAAGCAAAGAAATCATTTCAAAAGCATGAAATCTGCATGGTGTCACTATACAAAAAAGGTCATTTGAAGACAGGATGTCTCTGGGCAGTAAAATCTTTTCCTCCTCGCTGTCCTACCCAACTGACAATTTTTATCAAAATGTGTTATTCACTTCCCATTTCTGCTTCTGGCCAAACATTTGCTTTGACAACAATGGGGGAATGAATTTACATAACAGAATTCAGAGTCTATCTGCAGGGGAAAATCTGCATGAACGGACTCTGGAGAACAAAGAGGTGAGTGTGATTTCAAACTTATTCAAATCAATTTATATATGCAACATATGTGGATAAACACCAAAATGTCCATGTTGTTTCTCACACTTTTATACAAATGTTATAAATGTTAACAGTTGCACATTTATATTTTGTGCTAAGCAAATGTTTAGCATGCTTACATGCTAAACTAAGACTGTAACCATGGGAAACAATATATAGGGGCTGCTTAAGATCAGAAAGTAAGCACTGTCTGTGAGAGTATGTTTGCAAGCTGAAGTGAGCATTTACCTCAAATGAAGCCTCCCAGAGGTACAAACATATAAACTCTTAATGTCATTTCAAGTCACATTTTGTTTAATTTCATTTAACTTTTACCAATGGTCCAACCCCAGATAGTCTTATTATATTATAATAATAAATATTCTTATTATATAATAAGAAAAATATTTGTTTCACATAGGTTATACAAGCAATAGCTTTATTTATGGCATACTGTATGTCACATATGAAATATACAGTATATAAAAGATGAATGTAGCCACCCACTGGTGTTTAGTCCCATTTGACATCATGCAAAACCTGTATTTTAATGAGAAACTGAAGACAATGCATGCTCGTACAGTAGGTCACGTCCAAAAGCAAAGCCTGCTTTACTGCTTGTTTTACTCTATATTAGACACTAACCTACAAAATAAACACTATGCTGCATTGCATAAAACTTGAATTTAATGATTGAGACCATAAAGAACGTGTTTATTGCAGCATTAAATCAAGTGAGAAGTAGAATTATTTTCTCATAGACTTCAATACAAGACCTTTTTTTTGCAACCAGAGGTGTCACCTCTGTTGGCCATTAGAAATAATGTATCTTAAAACCATGTCAGCATTAGAGTCCCTTTTCAGATGTGACATCCATCTTTTATATGTAGTCCACGGTTACATCCCTAGTATAACATAGTATTGCGGAATATACTAGAACTTACAAAGCTAGTATAATATTATGTAAAATCTCTGTAAGAATCACCCTAGAAGGAGAAGATAGCCAAAGTAATATTTGTTCATACACAAAGTACATAAAGTGCAGACTTGGTTCATACTAATGGCTAGACTCAAAGCCATCTGGTGAATGTCACACAAGATCAGTGCCTGGAAGGATGCTCAGTTGGAAATATCCAATCATGTCAGTCTCCCTGCCTTTCTTGTCTACCAAGCGGTAGTGAAGCTCCTACAGCCATCCTTCCTGGAAAGAATAATAAGCATTATCTTGAGTAAAGGTGAGAGTTATAGCCTCACAAAATTACTGCTTCACTGAGTTCAAAGGTTAGACCCCTAGACTGCTGTTTGACCATAGAGGAGAAAAGGGTTGTGATGTGTTAAATAGGCCTTGGAATCCCACTGTAGTCATTTCTACATACCCTGCTGAGGTTGGTCTACTGGGCTGAAAGCCTGAAACATTTTCATGCAAATATTACCAAAAAAAAAAAAATCATCATCTTTTCACTAATCTGCCACACTATTCATATCAAGAGATGGAGAGAGTAAAAGGACACTGGCATTATAAATATCATGAGAGAGTTCAGGGGCTCCACTCTCATGATCACATGACACACAGCTCAGAGGTCAGAGGTTAGGTCACAGGAGCCTTGTAATTAGTCTGGCTACCAAGCATCTCATAGCATGGGCACCATTTCTGGCATCTCACCCCTGACCTATGACTCCTGGTCTCTAAAATATCCCCACAGTGTCAGTAGTACAGGAAGGTGAACTTTCACCTGAGAGTCTAGAGGAAGGTCAAAGGGGAGTAACTACCAATACTTCAATCAGAGGATTCAGGCTAGAATTAGGTTTCAGTATTCATTTAATCTGTATGCATACAATGTAGCACTGTATCCCAAGAGGGCAATTGTACCCTAAATCACACAAACTATGTTAGCACTATCTTCTTAGCTTACACCAGTTTAGTTTAGTTTTCAGTGGTTGTTATTTAATTCCAAACCGGAATGTAAAGACATTTCTTTACACATCTGTTAGGAATCCACAGATCTAAATGAGCTTTTCATTTTCTCAATTTATGAACAACCAGGAATGTAGAAAATGGGGACACCTTCAGAGTATCTTCTTTTAGTCCATTTCTCAGTGGAGCAGAGCTGTTTTGGTGGCATGAAAACAGCTAGCGGCATATTAGGCAGGGGCGTGGCCATATGTTTTGTGTGCAATTCATAAAACACGAATCTGTTAAAGAAGATTAACACTCTGGTACAGAGTGTTCAGTTGGAATGCTTGGCCATACATCTACTACTGCAGCCTGGGGGAGTAACAGTAAGCAACCTCCTCCAGAAATGTGGACACACTGGTTCTCCTCTGTAGCACTTCAAAGCACAAAGCTGGATGCCTATTAAAAAAACAAAACAAAAACACAAGCCTGTGACTGTTCACGCTCTCATACACACAGACATACCAGTAAAGCGTACTTCCCTCTGCTTAGCCTACATAACTTGGTTGAAAAGAACCTTCAACTCTGAGTCATCCTTCTGTGAACACCAGAGGGATGGCCTTACTATCACAAGTATGACTGTGCAGATGTGGGTGTGTGGTATCAGTTAATAGACTGACATCTTTCCCTTTCTTTTGTCATATGATACACACGCAGATACATTCGTCACTTCTACTACGTAAGCAACAACTGTTCTGAATCTCGTAAGACTGATTCACTAATATTTTTGGGAAGAACACGCAATGCCACTGTGCCATGTAAAAACCGTTAATGCTACTGGAGGAAGAATACACCTTAAGCACTACCCTTCACCTGCACACTTGTTTTTTACATGCAGTGACAGTCGTTTCGTTGTTTCACACTAAAGGATTTGGCAGAATTTGAAGCTGTATAGTGTAAGGGTGATGGTGACCAAAAAAAAAAAAAAAACTCCAACATGATCTTCCTTCAGCAGATGGCTAGATAGTCTGTTTTCTTTCTATTATGTTCTTCCATACTAAGCTTTGTTGGACTCTCCTGCTGTCACGGCCCCTCTACCTCAATGTCAGCTGCACTGGTAGTCTATTATTCATCACCTCCACTCCCAGGCTATTTATACCAACTTTTACAGCCAGTCTGTCTTTCTGCTCTGCTGGCTGTGTCCATCTACTTGAATACAGCCATCTCAGCTTACAAATTTGGGCTGCTTTTGAGTTCTTGGCCTGAGACAGAATCACTTCAGGTTAAAATACACTTCCCCCTTGAAAGAAATAGTGCAGGGTTAAATCCTGCAAATTCAAATTCTGATTTATAAAATAAATAGCACTTTTTACACTTCTAGTATCTGAATGTCTTCAAAGCTCAAATTTACATGCAATATACAATCCACTATTGAGCAGAAAGCAGAACAACATAAATGTTGTTCCACATGCCTCGCTATATAGAGTATATGATTATTCCACTGCACATCTTCAAACCTAAACATTTTATGTATGAATTTAAACTGCACATGCTGCAGCTTGCCTTTGGATTGTTCCCTGAGGCATTAACTCCACTGAAAGGGGCTCCAATCTCTCATTTACCCAGAAGAAGAGTACAGTCACGTCAATGCACATGGGAGCGTCTTACATTCAAATGAAAATGCAATTTAAGCAGCCATGCACTTGTTATCTTTAGGCAGAGGCGTGTATACTTTGAGCTAGAAATACTGTTAGTGTCTGTATGTACAACTGTGTGTGTGGTGGTCAGCATGGGTCACAGCTGTTCAGTCAGTTTTCTCGATGAATGGATGGACCAAGATTTTAATTTCAACCCAGCTTCCAGTCATAAGACGTTATATTTCAGCGGTTTGACACTCATGGCCTTTCAGAAATGCACATGAAAATCAATGTTTTTATTTATGGGGAACAGCAATTAATAATTTAAAGCAAGAATTTTTCCGCATCCAGCACATTGCCTACCCTATGATCAGAAGCAATAGTAACACAATTAACTTGAGGTTGTTCCCAGCCACTGGTACATACGCCTACACGTCTTCTACAGCGTAAAAATACACAAACCCTATGACAGCATTTTTAATCTTGATGGGGACAAAATGTGTTTTGATCCACTTGTGGTGGAGTACAAAACCAACAGCCAGTCATTGCAACGTGACTTGCCAAGAGTAACCATGCCCTCTAGAGGAAGACAGAGCTTAACAGTAGCTGAAGGCACAGTGCAGCTGTTCAAAGGGATCTCACTTTCCAGGAATTCCCTGCCTGTAAATATGAGGTTTATAATTTCATAAATTCTTGGAAAGTCTTCTTAAAGTTACCTGCTTTATTTTTTAGTGTTTTTAGTGGAATATCTAAAGGCAGCATCAAGCCAAAATATTTTTTCCCAGTCTTGAACAACCTCTCATAGTCTTTGAGATATTTTGAGACAAATTACCTATTTCAACACATTAATATTTATTGTTCTTACCTGTAGCTGGGCACATCTGTCAGGGAAACCACACAGACTATACATCATCCCAGGGACCTTCCATTTTTAATATCATATGCTTGTTGCAAAACTGTACATCACACTAGTGCAACACAAAAAGAAAACAGAACTGTAGCTTTTACTTATCTGGCATATACATCAACTCTCTACTTACATTATATCCCACATATGTTATGTTCCTTTTTTATCATTTTGCTTGGGATCAGCCACCAGTATTTCTGCCCACTCATGTATGTAATTGAAAAGTTTAATGACTTTACTTGTTAAATTACCATTTACCAGGCAGGCATTGAGACACTGTTTAACCTATAAGAACCCATGGTGACAAACCATGTAAATGTTCTGGAAAGTTCCTTATGCAGCTTTAATTCATGAAGTCCCTACGTGACATCCAGGGAACAACATTGTGCATTCATGTGATACTGTGTGAATTTGTTTTCTCATGAAATCATTTCCAAAATGGTGGTGTTCCAGGTTAGCACCTGTGACAGCTACTTTTAAAAGCCGGGGGGGGGGTTGTTTTTAATTACTGAAAGTACAGTTCAACTCATTTTACATTTCTAATGAATAAAATATATTTTATTTTACATTTAATCTGTTCTGACCATTTTTCTTGAACAACCTGATATAAAAACTAATTATGGGGGTTTTAGCCATAAAATAGTCACAGAAAATGCCATCTTTGTCACAATATGAACAAATTTCAATCATCTGCTCAATTAATTTAGCCATTTCATTCTTTTTTTTTTCTATTCACTTTGGCTTTAGCTAAAATCCTTATTTTACCAAGAAGAGTATCTTTCATTTCATCTTGGTGCCATTTCATTTCTATATTATGAATGAAAAGTAGAATGGGTTCAGTGATTCACACAGTACTGAATCAAGCAATTTAGATGAAGTACCACAACTAAATGTGAAGGAAAAAAAAATCTTGGAGAAATAAATCTTTTGAGACCCCTGAGTGTTCAAATTACCATGCCCCACCTTCACATGATCTTCATACTCAACAGGAGTATTTCAAAAAGTTCATAGCAGCAGATGTGCTCGTGCTACTGAAGGAACCAACAAATTTGTAAAGTGCACTAAAATCTGAAAGTCACAGCTACGTTAACACATTGATCAGTCTAGATTTGCACATGGGTCTGTGCCAAATGCAAGGAAATCATGCCTACTGGGAAAATGAGACAGTGTCCCATGGTGGCTGGCAACTACTTTCAGACCCTCCTGGCATCTCTACATTTCACCAACACAGACTCGAAGATTTGAAGTTTACCCCATAATACAGGGTTTTTTTCCTGTGTTTTTTTTATTTTGGTAAAACAGCTAAAGTAGCTTATTGAGAAGTACTCCAGTACAAGGTGATCTTAATTATTTTTAGTTTTGTGCTGTAAAACAAGTCTGAAAAAATTGATTTGTTCTTACACCTGACCAGCAAAGTTATAATTTTGATATATGTTATGGGAACGCAAATAAAGGTCAAATCTGTGTTCCCAATACAAAAAATAAAAAAAATAAAAGATGTAAAGCTCATTGATTTTCTACTAAGTAGTAAATTATTCACAAACACTATTTAACACTTCAAATCTTTGACACTGGGATGTAGTTTTTTGTTTTTTTTTTCTCCTTTAGGTTCAGAAACATGTTTTATGGTTTTGGTTTGTTTTATATTTCCCACAAATTTCCTTTGAGGAGAAATTGGTCCAGGTTCTTATGGGTTAACAAGAAGCCAGCCAGCACATTGGAGCTGGTAACTCTACATGCTACCACCTAACACATTTTAACTGTTGTATGCACCCTGCTAGTCCCCTACCCAAAGTTATCACAATTTATCAAGTTAGGTAATCCAAGTGATCTCAGAATAAACTGGTACCTAAGAAGGTATAATGTATAAAAATAAATTAATTAATTAATTTAAAAAAATCAATAGGTCAATAGGTAAATCATCCAATTTTGCTTGGATGCTAGCATAGCAAGCCACCATACTACTGGACAGGTGTTACAGTTTCAGCAAAATCTACAGTCTTTTTCCACCAAAAACTGACAATGTATCACCCTCACCATGGCTGTGTCAACCTGCTTAGAGAATCCAAGCCAAAAAAAAAAAAAGTCTACTATTTAACTTGTTCTCCCTTGGACACCTACTAGGAACAACCTTTGTACAGCTTACTAGAGTTACCCTTGGAAAAACCCAGAACCTGTTCTAACTTTAGTCAAACCACATCTTTATTGATATACACTGAGGTGTCAAAACTCATCATTAAGGGTACGGGGAGGTCGTGAAATGTCCTCTTTATGGAGGAAAGAGTTAAGTTCAACTACAAGACTTTGGACATACACATATCAAAACACACAAATTAGATTAACTATTTATTTTCTTTGTCAAGTATACAACCTGTCATGACTTGTGCATTACCAGTTCTTTGGCACTGGGAAACTAACATGCAGACATATAAACCTATACATACAACTGTCATCAAGAACAGACAGGGCAAAGCATGGCTCATCTACTCTCGACTGTTAATTAAAGAGTCACAGAGTACTGAAAAGGACAAACTGCCACATAGCTATATTGGTCTTGTTAAGTGCTCTGGGGGGAAAAAATTATTTCAGTGCTCCACGTTCTGGTAGGTTGATTACTGGGTAATGCCAATGACTCCACAGGCCAGACGTCCACCAGCATTACCAGTCTTCAGGCTCTCTTCATTTCCTCCTTTTCCCAGATCATCAGTCTTCTCATGGATCTAATATAGAGGACAAAGAAAGACTTTTCATAAACAGTTCATAGATCAGACACTGAATTACAGTCAGTAAGGTCCTATAACCTGTATAAGCCTCATATGGGGCCTGCCTCAAAGCCAAGACAAATACAATAACTTGAGGCTCGTGATCTGGCATGTTAGTTTCACATATATTCAGTAGAAGTGAAATGAAAAAGACTGGCACTTTTCACTTACCACCATAGTTCTTCCAATGATGGAGTAGGGACCTGTGAGGGAGATCACTTTGTCCGTGATGTCTATCTTGGCAACATTATCAGCTCCTGCTGTCACATTCCCCAGGTCTCCAACATGTCTGTTTACAAAAAACACACCTTTGCTTTAAACCATCTTAATAACTGACAACATAGTTGGGAGGTGTTTCTGTAATCCAAGATTACTCTTGGTTAGCCAGGATTATCGTAGAAAAAGCTTTGCCCTTTGAGAAAGATTTAACGTCACTTCAAGAACTTGTTACATCAGATAAAAATCTCTCTTTTCTCTTGTGGTGCATTTTGTTAACATGACACAATGCTGCAGTGACTGCTGGATTGAACGTGGTAAGGGCATCTGGTGGCCTTACAGTTAAGATTTATGCCACATAACTAACATATCCAGTTTGAATGCAGCTGGAGATATTGTTTGCATGTTGCATTACCCTTTTTCTGTGGCTTCACTTCCTGTATTTGCCTCAACTGTCACTTTAAAATAACCGATGCTCCCAAAACTGGTGACATATAAGTTACTTTAGTTCCCCTCTGAAGAATAAAGACCACATAGAGACAAATCAATGCTACAGTCAAACCATCAGTTACTTGAAAATATTAGTCATCAGACAACATAAACTAAACAGAGACTATATGCAAAACTATGCAAACTCACCTAAGATGTAAGTCTATGTCAGATTAAATCTATTCAAACAAACAATTTGCAACCTTGAGTAAACTAAATGCCAAGTAATCTAAGGGAAAGTCCCATTTTTTTTTTTTAAGATATTGCTAAAATATGAGCCTCTTCAAATTTTGACATGATCTGAAGTATTAAAGTGCCCTCATTTTGCTTATAAGTGATCTTACTTAATCTTTTGAGATTTCTTGTAACCATTTACATTAACTTACTATGGTCATTGCTGAGCACAATGATCTGATGAGCAACATAATGACTTTTTATACCACTCTTCTCTCAGATTGCACTCACCTTTCCACATCATTAGGACCGCCATGATTCTTGTTGTGGGGATTGTAGTGTGGGCCTGCACTAATGCACCCTGGGACAGAGAAAATATATATTAAATATTGCAATATTTAGTTTGAGTGTAGTTTAGCTAACCCAGGCGATGCAGTAACATTTATTATCAAGTTCTGCAAATTCAAACTCACCATTTGTGTTATCTCCAAAAGCATGGACATGGAAACCATGGTCACCAGGGGTAAGGCCTTGGATTTCTCCCGTCACCTTCACAAGGGCTGAATCATTCTTGAAGATCAGAACAACACAAATACAAAAGGAGCTCTCAAAGCCAGGTGACTAGAAGGGCTGGAAGCTTGAATAAGGATTACTTCTATTCAATAGCATGCCCCACCCCAAGCAGACATTCTTTATAATAACACAGGGAAAGAAAAAAATTCAGCAGGGCTGTAGGATTTGCTGTAGCTGTTAGTCACCAATGCCAATAAATTAACACAGATCTAATATAAAGGCATAAAAATTTTCAAATAGAAACCTAAAAGACCTACACAGATTTAGACATTAAATTGAAATGCAACAGTAGCATTGTACAATGCATTTGCTTTAATGTGTTTTAAAGTCAGTCTAAAACTGTAGCAGCATGCCTTCTAAAAGTTACCGCTGCAGGAGTGTGCATTTTCTATCCAAAGGGTCAGATCATCATTCATTAAAGCTGCACAGCAGGGAATCTTCAATTAAACCACCTTTAAACCTTAAAACTATGAGATACAAATATTACTTAATGTTATTCAGTTACATTATTTTAATCTCTGCTGTACAATTGACATACAAAGTTTGATTTGATGTGAATGGGATAGTCGGTGAATGACCCGTGTGCGTCTTTGACGGTTGCACTGTGCACTTTACCCTTATCAACAAGGCCAAATAAATGAAAAGCAACGAGAACGAGGACAGGCAATGACTCAGCAAAAAAAAAAAAAAAAAGTAATTACTGAATTCCCGTTTGTTCTTGTTTTCAAGGCTACCATTAATATCGCAGCGTTTGACGCTCCAGGAAAACAGCTGCATACAGAACGGCTTACTCTTTTGGGTTGTTGAGGAAACCACATCCGACAGTTGATGTTAGATTGACACTGCAAACGTCTAACTTACTCAACAGGCGCCTGTCTCATATAAACAGAGCCTGAGCGGGTCTTTAAAAAACATGCTGGTAATCATTAACATGGTAATCATTAACAAAGCACCGCCCTTTAACATCCAAAGGTTGTGGCTTTGATGATAAGCAGTTGACTTCAGATGGTGTATTAAATTTCTGGTTTACACGAGCAACCTACTTCGAAGTGACAAGTAGCAGTAACTGACTGTATGCGCAGAGTAAGCTAAGGTTAACTTTTAACGCGCAGGCGAAAATGCAATGAATAAGCGATCAGACTGTTAGAAATCCTCAGCAAATCTGCACGAGCTGTCATTCAAAAGCTAATATGTAGCTCTAATATGTCGACTAGCTTATGAGAGCAGAACTTAGCTAGCTTAGCAGTGGGCGCTAACGCTCCCAAGACGATGCCCGTTACATCTCCCTTTAAAAATAATAAACGCGCAGTTTCCCATCTGACCGCAGAGTAGCCGGCCTTACCTCCTGCTCAAAATAAACTGTCCCGCTGGTCTCGCCAGCTCCTTTCAAAACACAGACAGCTTTAAGCACCATCTCTGAAGGACTTTCCGACAAGATGTCCAACTTACGAACGCCTGGACATGCTTATGACAACCAACTACGTATATTACGTAGCTAATGGGCGGATGTGTTTTACATTCACCCAATCAGAATCAACTAAAATAAAAAATAAAAAAGAAGGCATATTTGGATTGGTAATAGCTAAAAGATAACAGCCTATCGAACAAAACCTCAACAACCACATTATAAAATACATCCAGAAATATTTCTAACACAGATTAAATAGCCTAGCCTTGTGTTTGTATAATGCCAGCGTACTAGTTAAATTTATGATAGTTATAGCCAGTAATTATGCCAAAGGAAGCGGTGTAGGTGAGGCTAAACGTGTTTTATCGTATAGTCAGATGTTCCCGCATGAGCAGTGATTTAACCAATATTTGCATAAAAAATAACTAGGGTCAGTGCAGTTATTAGCTCTCATTAGTCCTCAAATCAAACTACTCCTACAGTAAACTAATCTAGCCAGTAGGCATACTGAGCATGACTAAAATATATGGTGATCAGATCAGCAATAATACAAAACAAATTTTAAATAGCCTTAATACTAAAGGAATATTTGTGTGGGGTGCAAAGCTAGCTGTTCTATTCCCTTGTTGTTGTCATGGTAAAAAAAAAAAAAAAGTACATTGTCAGTTCAGGTTTTACATGACAAGACATATTAGGTAAATACAACCTCAGATGAGGTTGTATTTAAGAGTTGTGCATCATTAAACAAAAAACTACGCCAAAATGCAGAAGCAGGGTGTGAAAAACCAAGTACACCCTTACTACTTCCATAGGAATTAAGATGGTAAGCCACAGCCAGGTGCTGATAATCAAATGGACTTCACTGATCATTAGCAAGTGTGAGCACCTCTATAAAAGCAGAATTTTTGGCAGTTTGCAGGTCTGGAGCATTCAGGTGTGTGTTAACGCAATGCCAAGGATCTTTAGAGAAGCAGCTGTTGCTATCCATCAATCTGGGGTTACAAGGTCATTTCCAAA
The DNA here is from genome assembly GCA_015106735.1 of Paratilapia polleni. NCBI lineage: Eukaryota > Metazoa > Chordata > Actinopteri > Cichliformes > Cichlidae > Paratilapia > Paratilapia polleni. Next base: position 12,916 of record VUQI01049961.1, on the reverse strand, counting down.
GAACTTGAAGTCCATCATTCAACAGTGAGAAAGATTATCCACAAATGGAAGTTGACATCCCAACAAATTCATCCCAATGTCAGACCGTGCAATGCTCAGAGAAACTGCAAAAAATCCAAGAGCTACATCTCAGACTCTACAGGCCTCAGTTAGCATGTTAAATGTTAAAGTTCATGACAGTACAATTAGAAAAAGACTGGACAAGTATGGCTTGTTTGGAAGGATTAACAGGAGAAAGCCTCTTCTCTGGCAGCACAGTTTAGGTTTGCAAAGTTGCATCTGAACAAACAAGACTTCTGGAACCATGTCCTTTGGACAGATGAGACCAAAGTGGAGATGTTTAGCAATAATGCACAGTGCCACATTTGGAGAAAACCAAACAGCATATCAGCACAAACACCTCAGACCAACCGTCAAAAAAAAAAAAAAAAAAAAAGGAAAAAAAAAAAAAAAAAAAAAAAGCCTCA
>VUQI01049952.1:0-10182 GCA_015106735.1 Paratilapia polleni | reverse complement strand
AGATGGCTGCCCCTCCCTGAGCCTGGTTCTGCCGGAGGTTTCTTCCTGTTAAAAGGGAGTTTTTCCTTCCCACTGTTGCCAAGGGCTTGCTCATAGGGGGTCGTCTGATTGTTGGGGTTTTCTGTCTAATATCGTAGGGTCTTTACCCTAATATATAAAGCGCCTTGAGGCAACTGTTGTTGTGATTTGGCGCTATATAAATAAAATTGAATTGAATTGAATTGAATTGAATTGAGAAAATGAGCAACACAAGAACTGACAGTGAAAATAAATGTTAGTTGCAGCCTTGGTGAGAACCATCTGATATGAAATTATTATTAGTAGGTGGCAGGGAATGTTTTATAAACCTTCTGCTCTGAGCTTATGTGTGTGTTGCTATTTTTGTCACATAGGAAGGCATCAGAAAGAGATCTGCGTCTTCAGGTAAAGCTTTGGAAACGTTTTGCAGTGAATAATGATAACTTACAGCTGCGACCTGACAATCCATCCTTTTTTATCTGTTCAGTTTTTTTGTGTGCAGTCTCACCAGAAAGACAACATTGGTCTGTTGGTACAAGGCTCTGGCCACACTGATTCGCTGTTTCTGTCCACCTGATAGGATGATCCCCTGCATCAGAGGACAGCAAAATGTACATATAAGCTTCAGCACAAAGAAGAATTAACAATATCCAGAAATCTCTGTGGCTCTCTTCCCTAGAGGAACAAAGGAAATCATGGTTTATTTCCTGCATTAGTGGTGCATGAAGAAATCCAACATGACAGAGCTCTAGCTGAACAGGGCCAGCACACACAAATATCAAATCCTCACTGCACAGTAACAATGACAAATGATTCTGCAATATAGCTGGGTGCAGTGGGAGCTACAGCCAGACATTCAGAATGAAGAGGGAGAAACTCATAAATGTTGCTGTGATACTGACCCGCTCCCCGATCTCTGTCTGGTCCCCCTGTGGAAGAATGTCAATGTCAGGCTGAAGAGAGCAGGCCTCGATGACAGCTTTGTATCTGCCAGGCACAAACAGAGACAGAATACAGATGAGGGCAGAGAGCAGCTGCTAATACTAGCCAGAAGGAAACCATGGCCCGGCTGATTATTATCTTGTGGGCCATTCATTCACATTCACATACATATAACCCGCTGCTGTGTGTGCATAACACAATCCAAGAGAGAGAATAGAGGGAAATGAAAACAGCTTCTGTGGTTCATCTTGAAAGATTTTGCTGAAAGGGGTTGACTGGAGACACTTCAACACCACAGAGACACAGAATAAAGAGGCAAACGATTCGGAGAGATATCAGAATTTCTTTACTGTCTATTTAAGGCAACCCCCATAGTCCTGAATCTTTAGTAAAAATGCATGCCACACATAGTTCGACATGACAGTTTGACAACTCCTTAACCATATTTCTCCCATATTAGCTTCTCTTCATTGGCTACCAGTTAAATCCAGAATTGAATTTAAAACCCTTCTCCTCACATACAAAGTCTTAAAAAATCAGGCCCCGTCATATCTTAAAGAGATCATAGTACCATATTATACCAATAGAGCACTCCTAGGGTATTTAAAAGTAGAATGGGAGGCAGAGCCTTCAGCTTTCAGGCCCCTCTCCTATGGAACCAGCTCCCAGTTTGGATTCAGGAGACAGACACCCTCTCTACTTTTAAGATTAGGCTGAAAACTTTCCTTTTTGATAAAGCTTATAGTTAGGGCTTATAGTTAGGTGACCCTGAACCATCCCTTAGTTACGCTGCAATAGACCTAGGCTGCTGGGGACTTCCCATGATGCACAGTGTTTTTTCTTCATTCACCTCTATTCACTCTCCATGTGTTTATACACCACTATTGCATTTAATCATTAGTTACTATTAAACTCTGGCTCTCTCCCATAGTGTGTCTTTTGTCCTGTCTCCCTCTGCTCTCTTCTGTTTCCCCTCATCCTCAACTGGTTGTGGCAGATGACTGCCCCTCCCTGAGCCTGGTTCTGCCGGAGGTTTCTTCCTGTTAAAAGGGAGTTTTTCCTTTCCATTGTCACCAAGTGCTTGCTCATAGGGGGTCGTCTGACTGGGGTTTTATGTCTAATATTGTAGGATCTTTACCCCAGAATATAAAGCAACTTGAGGTGACTGTTGCTGTGATTTGGTGCTATAGAAATAAAATTGAATTGAGTTGAACTGAATTTCTCAGTTGCCATCCTCTCATGGTGATGTAAAACTTGCTTCACCATGGACAGTGATGCCAGTGTTCCAGCAGTTTCCAGTTCATGTCAGTCTTGATGCTTGGTGGTTCCTGGGTTGTTCCTGAACATCCTCAACAATTTCCTCTCATCTGAGGGTGACAGGGTCTTCTTCCAGATCTTGGCAAAGTAGTGACACATCCAAATAACTTGACCTTGTTTGAACTGATGATCTTGGAATCTGCAGTTGTTTAGAAATGGCTCCAAGAGACCTTCCCAGCTTGTGTAAATCTGCAGTTCTCCTTCTTAGATCTTCACTGAGTTCCTTGGACATTCCCATTATTTTCAGTATTGGTCAATCCAATGAGTGTTGTCAAAATAAATTCAAACTTGTGCACCCAGTTCTTGTTTTTTAAAGTAATTAAAGATGTATGCTGTACAATTATTTAACCCTGGAAAAAGAACAGTTCAAAGAAATCATTAAAAGCCCAAAATTACCATGACATACATGCCCATGATAAGTGTATGTAAACTTACAACTGTATATCCATCATGGCACATGTTACTTTGGCAGACCCACAGCAACAAAATCTGCCATCTGGGTGCAGCCCAGAGTAAAGTGCAGTCCAATTCTGTCAGCACCATGGTTCTCTTTTCACCTTTACCTCATAAAGTTATCCATTGAGTTCAAGGAAAATGCTTAGGAAAAGGCATGGCATGTATGGAGGTTCCAGTCATTGGCTCCTGGAACTAATTTGGAAACCATGATTATATATTTAGTACATTAAAGATGTGATAAATACAGGGTATACTTACTTTTTCCATTTGACTGATTTTTTATTTTTTTATTACAGTGACAGTTAGGAACAATAACAACAATAGGAACAAGTAGGGCCTGCATTTTTTTTCCAGTTTGTAAAATACATTGGAAACGCAAAGGAGAACCAGTCACCTTTGACCTGCAAATTATGCAAGATGGCAAACACAGATGACAATTAAGCAAATAACCAGCAAGATAATTTTTCTGAAAAAATGTTGGAGAACAAACTGGGGAGTAAGAAGAGAAAATACTCAGTACTACCATGAGGTGGCCGGCAACAGAACTCCAATGAAATACTAATATTTCTCTATATTTCCTATACTGTAAAGTGGCAACTGTTAAATAACATTTTTAGGGTGCTGTTATGCCAGTGTAGCAAAATCACAGATTGGTCCCCTGATTGAATTTGAAAAATACTATTAACTCACTGAAAACTTTGTTGATGTTCTTCCTACAACGTCACATTTGTTGCTTTAGGACTATCATTATACTTCAGAAGTTGTATAGAAAGCTACAACGTCCTCAGAGGGATGAGGTTGTGGTGGGTGCATGGGTCAAACACAAGACTGTCACCCAGTAGAAAGGGGTTTGTGTCAAGTGTACAACCTCATATCAGTGTTGAATTATTATTATGTTTTTAGATATCCTTTTTCTTTTCTTTTTGCTTCTTTTTGTCTTTTGTATTTGTATTCTTTTGGTCCTGGAGCAACATTAATTATGTCATAGGAACAACACAAACACACCATTATTGCACATAGCAGAAGTGAATACAATAATGGTAATTCAAAGTAGATTAAATACATACTGATTAAAAAAGAGCACAAACTGCATGCTTCTTTTTACAAAAAGTAAATTTTAACAAAATGACCAAATATGATCTTTTCCCCTGTCAGTCATCAGTCTCTTTATACTTTCTCAATAAATTGCAAACCTGAATATTGCTAACTTTTGAGGATAGGACCAGTGCTGTTGTAATTCCCTTGTCACAGCAGGAAGTGCAAAGGTGAAACAAATCATGTTAATGAACACTTTTATTCATATTAACATTCAGTGTCAGCAGAGAAAATAGTCTTTCTACCCTGCTCTATTAGTCTGCCACCACTGGGTCCATTTTACCATACATACAGTACATTTATGATCCATTCTATATATTTTATTTAAAAATGACAATACTTGCTAAATGGACACCATGATTTTACACATAAAGCTAAATTTCCCAGTAACAGCCACAATGAAATATCTTCTGGAGTCTTTGCCAAAGTCTAGGGACCATACATCTACACTAGTAAGTCTTCTGTTATATACCAGAGAGGTGAACTTTTAAGGTCTAACAAAGCATGCATTCTTGCATTATGAGAAGTGTAGCCTCCAATGTTCAGGACTAAATTTCAGAACATCTCAGCCTCTGCATTTTAAAATCTTTCTGAAGAGACTTTATGAAGTGTAGAATGAAAGCATCAAAGTCATCCTTTAACAGTAAAGTTAGACTAGAACATGGCACTAAAACACATGAAACTCTACATCTAATGATGTGCCATCTTCACAGTATAAGCTAATTCTGCACCAGCATATGAAATTTGGTCATCACATTACTTTAGAGATCAAATAATGTTGCTTTTGAAACTTTGTTTTGCTATTTAAAACCATATATGTTTTTTATCTGTTTGGAAGCTGCTAGTTCTCATCAAGACTGTAGTGAGCTGAACACTTTATTGATTAATGTTATATTTAGTTCAATCGGCTCCTTTAGTCAGCTAGCTTCAGCTTTACAGATCCTGCCTCTGTAAGTACCAAACTTATGTAAGTGTGCTACAAATAAAGATTAAAGTTTACTGCCACTATTGCTTACGGAATTATGTTATTTAAAACAGAAGGGTATATAGAAAGTTTTTCCAACATAAAGGTGCCTTAGAATATCAGTGATTGCAATGATTTTGATCACTGGAACAGTGATCCACATCCTTGATCCTTAATGTGCAGAGACAGTGTCTCTGTGAGTCTAATGTGTGAGTCTCTGTACATGCCGCTGCCAACAAGCACTCCACGACTCAAGACAGTTAAAGGCTGATCAGATGGTCTTCCTAGTTCATCATAACTCAGTCTGACCACAGTCATCCTGTTCACTGTGTAGTGCTACTGCAGAGAACGATTTCTCACTGCAAGTGCTGTTGTTTTTGAGAAACAGCAGAGGAAGCACATATACCAGTTTTGAAATTTGGGCAGTTTCAGTCTGTTTTTGTTCCCAGAGCATTGATTAATGCTGATTCTTCATATTCAAGCATTAAGGAAAAGCAACCACACATATTTAATGAAAGGCTAAGCATATGCGTTTTAGCTAGTGTTTCTGACTGTCCTGGTTCCTACCTGGCAATTATTTTTCAGCATTTAGCTGCACCCCAAGGTGCAGCTAAATGCACCCAGTTTCTCTTCATTGGCTACTTGTCTCTTCCTCTCTCCACATTTTCTTTTCCTCCTTTTCACTGGGCAACCTAAGTTTTATTGGTAGAGAGAGGCTGCATGTGTGCATTCATGTGCATCTTTGGTGAGCACACACATGTGCTGTGGATACAGCAGTGAAAGCAGAAAATGTGTGGGCCAAGAGCAAGAGACTTGTGCTTGATTTGTGGATTCTCAGAAGTCACTGAAGTCACTTGTCACTGAAGTCACTTGTCACTGGTCACGTTGACAGTAGTTCACGTTAAGCCAAAATGACCATCAAGTCACCAGGAAATATCCCAGTGCTCCCTGTGGGTATTCTGCCACTGGAAAACACTATACAACACCCAAAAAACATGCCTGTCAGATTTTGCTTTATCATATCTGCATATTTGCAAGCCCCATTGTTGCAACTCATTGTCATGTTCATGAACCACTTTGACATGTGTTTTGCTGTATGACAGGATCATTATCCTGCTGGAAGTAGCCATTAGAAGATGGTAAACTATGGCCATGAAGGGATGCACATGGTCAGCCACAATCCTCAGACAGACTGTGGTATTCAAACCATGATTTATTGGGATTAAGGGGCCCACAGTTTGCCAAGAACACATCCCCTATACCATTACAACAATCTGAAGCCAATCTGCCTTGTGGCAAAAGTTCATAGATTCATAATGGTGATGCCAAATCCTTAGCCTAGCATCATTATATGCATTACACTGCTGCCACATCTCTAGGTGTTCTTAATAAAGTGTTTGATGAGTGTATCTTGATGATGAATGGAACAGCAAAATTTTCTCTGTCTAAACATGAATTCTTACAGTACAGATTCTTGTAGCTTGATACTGATACTAGATTAACTGCACTGGTGACATCATTTGTTGGTATTTTTTTCTTGGTGTCCTTGTCAGTATTTCATCAGGGAAGTATGTACACTATGCCATCCAATTTAAAATTAATTTGCTCCTTTATAGTTCATCAGAAGTTATGCTCCCACTCTTATAAAGACCATTGTGTACCTTATACACCCATGAAAATTTGACCTTTATGTTCCATGGTATTTCTGAGCACATTTATACTGAGCACATAAAGGTAGGCCAGAAAAGTTAGCATAGTCTGAAAAACAGCATACTTCCTGTGAAACTGTCTGACACTTTCACTGACAAGCTTCTTCTTCCTTGTGGTGTTGTTGGCACTGATTAGCAAACCAACAAATCACAGAAAGAAAAATTGCTGTGGCAAATAAAATTCCTACTTGCTATCTATATTTTGATCTCAGTTCTATTTCTGCTATCCAAGCTTGCCAGTTGGCTCAGTTGCATGGTGAATAAGTGTTTCGAGTCAACCACTGACATTACTTCTGCCTCATGGGCGGCTCTGAGAAATAAGCAAAGCACTAAAACAAACACTGATTCAAAGCAGTGCCTCCAGCATTTTTTGGATTATTTTTGCCATTACCACAGCCAAGAATGCTCAATTTTAGTGGTGGATTCCATGAAACATTTCAATTCAATGTGTGTCAAGGACAAAATGCTACATAACTTGCTCTGAAGTAATATAAAACATGATTTGTAAGTTTTCCTGCAACTGACAAAGAGTAAGTAACAAATATTGGAAATACAAGGCCTTCCATTCATGCACCAAACTAGGTGGAGGTAAAGCAAAATCAAAAACTCGATGGTCTAAAAATTCCCTCTGTGTGTTGTCCTCGTGGTGAGCAAAACCTGGATTTCATCATTGACCATCTTGTTGGTACACCTACATTATTGTAAGTTACCAAACAAACAGAACACATTACATGACATACGTAATGCAAATCACAAACTGAAAAACAGACTTCAACTATTCTGTTTGCAGATGTTTTTAAGTAGCTTTTATTGTCATTTGTGGTTTTGTTAGGTTTAGGCAATAAAACTGCTAGGCTGGGTTTAGAAAGATCGTGGTTGCATTTGGTTCAAGATGTTCACCAAGGTGGTGCGGTCACAGTGCTACTATGACTGTGATAGTGGCTCTTCTCATACTTTGGAGACAGTCAAAGCTGTCTTGTTAATCCGTCAAGCTGTTACTATGGCTTATTACAGGTACAGCATGTTCAAATTCAGTATATGGCTTTAAGATAATCAAAATAAAGGCCCATCTCCCATAGCTCAAGTATTTTTGAATTCACTGTTTTTATATGTGATGGGGCTTACCTGGATTCGAGATATAATTGATGTAGCACAACCATAAAATCTTTCATCATGCCTTTCCCTTCTATATTAGAAGCTACTGTATATTGCTTTCAGAGCTACCGTGTGAAAAACAGGATACTGCTGAGCATGTGTCATGAGTTGTAAACTGGGAGCAATTTCACTTCCTTGAGCCAAAAGCTTTTCCAGGAATTAGTCAAAGTCACAGTGGCAGAACACCTGAGGCAAATTGAAAGAAGAACAACTTCAGGCCTGAAAAATACCATTTTGATGTGTATTTTGAAACCATATTCTTGTTTAAATATCATAAAGACATGTCAAGCTTTAAAAGATAATCACGTCACATGTTCTTGAGACTTAAAGGCAGCCACCTACAATGGCTGCAAGTATCACAGGACGCAAACATTTTACATAAGATGCATTGAAAATGGCTATTGTTTCTTTCACTAATTCAGTCCGTCTGTGAATATTTGAGAGGATTCTCTCAGGCTTAGCACAGGAATCTCTAATCCGCCTTAAATCAGTTACACCATATTGGCTGACTGGCTTTGGCAGTGCTGTTTACAGTGCCTTGCCAAGACAAAGTGAAAAACTGGAGCTCTGACTAAACAAGGATGCTAGGATGGAAGCAAGAAAATGAGCTTTTCATTTGGGTTCTTTCTGTGGCTATATAAACACGGGGGAGGACATTTTCCACAGCATGATGGCACAGTTTCAGTAAATTTTCTTCTTAAAAATGAGACTGAGATTTGAGACACATTTGGTATCCATCGATTCATTGAGCCATTTTCTCATTCATACACCTTCTTTAATAAGTAAAATTGTCATTGTAGGAGCAGTGTAGCAAAAGGTCAGCCACAACAGTTAAATTTTGGAAAAAGAGGCACCTAATAAGCTGAAAGACCTCTATGATGCATCTTTTCTTATAGACCAAATTTCCACTTGGATTTACTGTACCACTTTTCTTTTTATGAATATGCCTGTTCCTTTACCTTGTATTAAAGGCCTTTTTCATGTTATTAGTTCTATCTGTTCTGTGATCATATTTCAATATGCAAAATGCTTCGATGGAGCTGATTGAACAGCAAACAGTTTTAATATCAGGTGGCTATGAGGAATAACTTTTGAGTTAAAGTTTACATGACAGCCAAATGCATCTGTAGACTTACGCAATCATCAGGGACAGCAATGGAAAGTATTCCTGTTTGCTGATGAGCCAAACATTTTCACTATCAAGCTAATATGGTATTGGCCCTTGGAGCCAAAATGACTGTGATCCTCAGAGGTATGGACTCTAAAGGACCTCTGGTGTCCTGTGGTATCTGGCACAAAGACATGTCACACTTCCTCTGGTCCAGCTGAATGACCTCCTGTTGGCTACACATACACATAGTTTGTTACAGTGTTTCACATTTTTAATATGCTGGTGCTGTACCAGTGTATGCTCCATTAGAATAATCACCTGACAATTACTCCGCCCTGCATCATATCTGCTGTATGTAATCTAACACTTGTTCTTTACTAATTTTGGGTTGTTGATTTCAAAAATAATTTCCATTTTGCTCTATCACGTCACGTTTTTTCACAAGTGATAATTGTAAACATAATCCAGATGTTTTTTTGCTATATCTGTGGATGCTTCACTACATCCAAACAGCAACAAAACATGCCAGATTTTGTGAAAAAGGCATACTTTGCTTATTTTGGTATGAAATTGAGCGATCAAGGCAAGGCACTTTATTCAATTTGCCGGGCGTGTGTGGAAAACCTCTGAGCATGGACTAAGGGAAAGAGAGAGAGTTTAGGTTTTGGTATTCCGATGGTATGGAGGGAGCCACAGAATCACTTTGATGACTGCTGCTTCTGTTGAGTCAATATTTCTGGATACAGTTCCAAAACTAAATCATCTATCAGTTCCTCTAACCTGCCATCAGCAATGAGACCTGGACCACATTTAGATGAAATGCCACCTCCCATTTTTACTGGCTTAGTTGATGAGACAGAAGAGCCTGATGATATTTTGTCTCCAGATGCACAACATTGTAGTGATGAGGACTTTGAAGATCCATCTTCTAGTAGCTCATCTGTCCCCCAGTGATTCACTCAGCCAGAGTTAAATGACTTAGTAAGAGATTTGGATCAGCCAAAGGAAGAGGCTGAGCTGCTTGGGTCTAGGCTCAGTGAGAAAAACCTCCTGATTCCAGGAACCAAATTTTCTTTTTATAGACATCATGAGAAGGATCTTATTCCATTCTTTGAAATGGATGATGACTTTGTCTATTGTGTTGATGTTGAAGGTCTTTTGGGTGCAATGGGTTGTGAGTACGATGCAGATGAGTGGAGGCTGTTCACTGACAGCTCAAAGCCAGCCTAAAATGTTTCTTACTGCATAATGACAATTATTTTGCATCTGTGTCAATTGGTCATTCTGTCCTGTTAAAAGAAACCTATGAAAATATGCAAACTGTGTTGGAGAAGCTGAAATACAATGAGCACAAATGGACCATATGTGAAAAAAATGGATTTGCATTTTGTGAGAAAACTGTATCTGATTGAATA
>VUQI01049950.1:0-10077 GCA_015106735.1 Paratilapia polleni | reverse complement strand
TTTGTAAAAATGTAAAAAAAAAAAAAAAAAAAGTATGGATAGAGTAGCAATTATGTAATAAGTAACGCTAAAGTAAGTGTAACGCTTTACAATTTTTGCCCCATCAGAACCCAACAGTTCGTCCAGCAGTCCGTAGTGATGCAGGCATGGCCAAGGAGTTTCCAGTGTCTTCAGGATCACAGCATCGTAAGAAGGTATGAAAAGATTAGATCTGACTAAACTAATGGCACACTACTTCTCCTTATTGGACACACTGAATAATAACTTACAGTGTGGGTTGGTAAAGGTAACTGGACTTTTGGACCGTTCTTCCTTACATATCTGTTTCACTTCACTGGAATGTGTTTATTGAACACCCTCTTTTGCTTAAGTCAACAGTGGGAACGGCCATTTCAAAACCATAGTTGTCTTCTTTTTCCACCATTTTGGGTGCTTTGATCTCATTATCTTGTTCTATAAACAACCTCTCCTCAGCTGTCAGTCATAGACTCTTGCCCTGGCATATTTGTGTAGAATTTTCTTCTTATATTGAGTTTATAGTTTCCTCAGTGTTTGCAGGGCTTTGAGGCCCTGAGGTAAAAACATGAGTCCCCCTCCATCATACTTTATGGCAAGTATGAGGTTTTGGTGCTGATGTGCAGGGATTGTTGTGCATTTCTGTCTACAGACATTTGTCCCAGAAATGTTTCTGGGAGCAGTGGGTTCTTTCATGGTGTTCTTCCATTAGTTTTAATTGTGTTTTAATTTCTTTTTTTTGTACTGAACCTGTGAACAAAGATTTTATCAAGTCAGAGGGATTTCTGCAGGTGTTCTGCTGTTACCCTTGGGTTATTTTTCACATCTTTCAGGATCCTGCATCTGTCTTGGTGGGATCTTTGCAGGATGCGGAGAGAAAGTAGTAACTTATAAATGTCCTACATTTGTGGACAGTTTGTCTTATTGTGGATTGATTATCATCTCAGTCTTCAGAGATCCTTTTTTCACTTTCTAGTTTCATGGATCTCCAATATTTCTTCTGGGGTCCTGTGGAAGTTTCCGTCATCGAGGCACTGTTGACACCGACAGTCTCTCCTGAGAAGAACAGACTTTGTATGGCATCATTTTATAGAAAAGGGCTCCTCTACAACTGATACTTCCAATCTGTGTTTGAGTTTGTTGCAGCATTCTCTGCTCTGAATGTGACTCAGAGCTGTATGATTCCAGTCTAAACATCCAAGCAATGCTGTGCTGATCATAAAAACAGGAAAATCTCTTAATTATTATCCATGGAACAACTTAATTGCTGACCTGTATGACCTTGCCCTACTGAGCTGCTCCATTACCAGTGACTCAATGCTCAAACATTTTACTAGTGTCTTCCCTGTACCTTCTTTTTCTTCATCATCCCTTTCACTTATTTTTATCCATCAGTATATTTTCTCACTTTTTTCTCATCCTTTCTTTGTTGCAGAGTTAAACACACTCACACAGCACTTAGTCTCATACACCACACACCATACACAAACACATCCTGACATCCCCACAATCTTGTCATCATGTGTCCTCTCCTAATCTGTGTCTTGTTCTATTTTTAAAAAGTAAGCATCCTGATTCAATTTTATGTAAGAAAAGCAAGTCAAGCAAGTAAAAAATATACAGATATATTTTTCTCATTCTAGCTCCTCTTTAGTCTTTGAACTTAACTTTGTAATGCGCAGAGTAAATGTCTCCTATTTTCAGTTATTAAGTGCGTATCATACAGTAATTATAAAATGGAGAACGTTTTTATCTCTGAAAACATGTCTTGAAATGATCTTTTAATGTAAACTTAATGTAATGTGTTATAGGAAGGGGAGGGACTGGGTGCTTATGGAGAATGGGTGCCAGTTGACAAAACAACAGAGAAGGCTGCTGTTTCCTCCACAAAGGCCCAAACAAATGTTCTATCAGCAACGGCCATGTCATCATTAGGTGAAACAGCAGCAGGAGCAGCACAGGAACCAGAAGTTGTTGAACAGCCAGCGTTTGTGACAAACAATGACAACGTTTTTCCTGACCCACAACTACAGGTGAGAAACAATCTTTGTTTAAACTATACTCTTTTTATGTACTTCTGTATGTGCAACAGAATTAAATATACCCCTCATTTCCATTGTATACTGTATTTAAAAATGTAATCATCTGTGTTGTGTCTGCATCTTGCAAGAGAGCTTGTGAAAATGGGTGCAGGCTGAAGACAAATGGCTAATTTGGTAGGAGACAGGGGCTGATTTAGATACCGTAACTCTGGACATACCAAATACACTTAAAATGGCTAAATTTCTATGTTGACATGTATAATCTAGAAAAGGAATTTAAACAACATAACAGTGACAACATAACAGTTCCTATTTCAATACATTTTAAAATGAAGTATTTGTGTGAAAGGCTTATAGACAAAGAAAGAGGTGAGAGAACAGAGCAGCAGTTTCTCAACAAATGGGGCATTGGAGCCTATCCCACTTGACGCTGGGCAAGAGGTGACCCTGGACAGGCCAGCAGTGGGCTAACACAAAGTGTCAACCACACACCTGCCACCCAAACCTTCGGCCAGTTTAGAGTTACCAATGAACCCAACGTGCATGTATTTAGGACATGGGAGGGAGCTGCATTTTCTTTATGTTGGCAGTTAGATTTATCTTTCCACTTGTTATTATATTCAGATTACAGGTAAACTGATAAATCAGTTACACTTTGGTATTGAATGGATTGAGGTATTTTTTTATGACTCGTATGACTGACTTAGAATATAAGATTTTAAAATTTTAAAACCAGACTGGTTTGCATCTTCTCCCCTTTCTTTCCCCTCCAAACTGTATCTCTGTAACCTCTCTTATGTCTCTGTCTCTCTCCAGCCAGTAGATATCACTCATGCTGTAACTGAGAGAATCAAAGCTCAGAGGCGATTGGCTGAGAACCCTTATGATATCAGTGCCATCCGCATGCTCACCCGAGCACAAGAGCAGGTAACATGTTCCAGAAAATTTCTTTTAGCATTATGTTTAGCAAGTATAAAATTTAACATGTTAACCCCGTTAGTTTAGCATCTTACTGTGCTTGGTACATAACACAGCTAAAACTGGGACTGTCATAATTTTGATACAGTGTGATTATGCTGTCCTTGCATATTCTATTTTCAATAGAAAAAAGCCATGCTTTGTTTTTTTTCAATTAAAAACAAAGCATGGCTTTTCTTAATTTATGGACATATCAGCATTTTGTAAAACAGAAAAAAGGACAAAAAATGCAACATTTTCATATTCAGTGTATGAAAAAGAAAAAAATGCCTAGTCACTGCAGAGCTAACAAATCATTGCAGTGGTACTCCTTAAAAAATGTTTAAAACCTTCAGAGTGAACGTATATAAAGGGTCATTCCATCTCAAATCATCAAATTTTTAGAACATTTTCTGTCTCTTTTTTGTGCAACTCAGAGATGGTCGAGCAGAAGGCCCACGATGATTTGAGATGGAATGACCCTAAAGGCCAAAAGTTACTTACTATCAAAGTGTAGTGATTTACACATTCACCTAACATGCAAAAGATCCCCAGTTCGAGACCTGGAGGAGACACAAATCTCCTTGGGGGTGGCATCAGGAAAGGCATTTGGCATAAAAATCTGCCAAATCAAATAAGTGGAGCCTTCAACTGTGGTGACACCTTGTGAATAAAGGAGCAGCCAAAAGAAGCTACTAATGAGGATAACTTTTCGATCTTGGAATGTTGACGATTGCATCACATATGATATCTTAAACTGTCTGATCTTAGGGAAAATCCTCTTTTGATAGGTAGATGCTTGGGCCCAATCCAACACTGTTCCAGGTCTTTTCACTGGTTCGACTGGAGCCCAGGTCCTCAGTTCTGAGGAGCTGTCTACCAGTGGGCCACAAGCATGGCTGAAGAAGGTAAGTAACATGTACACAGCATACACAAACAACCAAGGTTTCACTACTGCAGCTATGCAAAGCAAAAGTCATACATGATTTAATTTTAACCTCCTTAAGGTCATCTCCTAATGAAGCACCGAACCACTTCCACTCCTAAAGTGTTTGGATTGCTTCCTGGAGGTCCCATTCCTACTACTTGCACGTGTGCATTCCTCCACAGAACAGCAATTGTTCAACATGAATTTATTTTGGGGAAATAAGATAAAGTTGCTGGCTTACCACTGGCCCAACTTGACAAATAAGAGCAACTATCAGAGCTGTGCATGATCTCACACACCACAGTTCAGGTTGTTTGCACTAAATGTTCTCATTTGGAGGCCTCTAGATGTCACAGTAGAACTTGAACTCCTGACCTGATGAGCTGACTATGGGCATGAGTACTGATTGCCTTTGGTCTCTGCGTCATAGCTGGAGACCCAACTCCAATAACCAGTGGTGTTTGCACAAGTTTAAGGTCCGTGCACACCAAAAAACCAAAATGTTCATTTTACTCAAACATATACCTATAAATAGCAAAATCAGAGAAACTGATAATTTTGCAGTGGTCTCTTAATTTTTTCCGGAGCTGTATTTAGGAGCATGAGTGCAAATAAAAAATATTGTAAGATTCACCCCTTTTTTCTTCGACAAAATGGTTGATAACAGCAACGAAGAAGACTGTGTGTAATTTATGGTGGAGCCTCTCCTCTCTAACACAGTGACAATGAGCTCAGATAGAGTGAAAAACAACAGCAGCACTCATTACTGCAATCATGATCAAAACCACTGGAGGTGAAAACTGTTCAAGAGTCTTGTCAAATCACCTGTTCAGAAAGCTTAAAGCTGAAGAAAATATGTCTTTTCACCCACTGCTGGTTTGTTTTACACAGTGATAACTGTTTAGTTTATAATTAGGAGCAAACTGCTTCTTTAGCTTGGAGCAATTTTTAAATTTGGCAGATTTCTGAATGGCTGACAGCAGCCATTCCTCTCTCTGTCACTGTGATGCCTGCAGCATGGAGAAATATGTCTGAAAGGGGGGAATTGAATTTATTCTGTCACATTTATTTTAAAGCTTTAGTTACCTAATATTCTGCAGATTTAGATATAAAATAAAATATACATCTAATACATTATGCTGTATTATTGCATATTAAGCTACCAAAAGGATCTAATTTAAAATTAGCTTCTTTTTTTTCTGTGAGCCAGTAAAAGAATACAAGGGGCGTATAAAAGTCTGATCTAATAGCCTGGGGGCCTGTGAGGGGAAAATGTTGCACTGGTCACTGCACATGCAAGTAATCAGAACAGGACTTCCAGGATGTTATCCAAACATAGCAGGGGTATGGGAAACTGTGCAGTGCTTCATAAGGAGGCAAGCTTGAAGGTGATACCAGTCAAATATAAAGTATTGCTTTTGCGTTTTATAGACATTGGGACTTTTTGTACACCTCTTACACTACAATCACCAGAGCCTGACCGATTCATTGGCAGGGCTGATGTATCAGCCAATAGTAGCTATTTGCTGACATATCAGTATCCACATATATAAATGAAAATTTAAAAAGTAAAGAAAAGAAGGGAAAAACACCCTTCAACCATGTTATGAATATTGATATTGTATAGTTTGTCCACCAGAGGGCACTCTGCAACTCCCTGTTTGGAATGCCACAAACACAACAACCAACTGATCTGAGCAGTTAGGCACAGCGTAAATGAGTAATCCACAACTTGTTGTGGCAATCAGACAATATTATTTTTAAACTGCATTGTCATATTACCTTAGTAAGGACTCAGTAAATAACTACACATGACAAATGTTAGGGAAATCTGTTTATGTTCCGTGTGTCTGAAAGAAAAAAATATTGGCCGATATATCGAATTTTTAAATCACCGGTTTGGTATTGGTTTTATAAGTCCTATATTGGTCGGGCTCTCATAATCACACAGTGTGCCTTTTTAACATCATGAGATTTCTGTGTTGCTAATGCCTGCTAGTTGGCACCAAGAGTGCTAAGTTGCATAAATATAAATATCATGAATCTTGACAAAGAAAACAAAAGAAAAGAAAAATACCATCCCTTAAAGTAAGAAATTACAAATTTGCCCTTCTTTAAATGTTTATGCAGTGTTTAGTCTTTGTTTCATTTATTTAAAAAGTAAAAAGAAACATACTAGTTGAGACATTTTTGTAGAGGGTTTTACCCCCTTCTGCTCAATTGTTAGGGCTCACTTGACTCACTAAGACAGCCAGGTCAAGAATTGTGAGCTTATCATGATTCCAGACCTTGACTGGCATTATGTCTGTCTGCAGCAAGAGTTGTAGTTACTTCTTTATGCTTCAAAAATTAAAAGCATACAGAATTTACCAAGGTGCCAGAACTAATGCTTACCTAATAATGAAAAATTGTTTGCATTTGTTTGCACAGCATCCATGTCAAAAAGCCTTTCTCTTGCTCTCACACTTTTGATAATGTTAGTGTAGGGAGCCTCACCAATAAACACCAGCACTGACAGAAATGTAATGATAGATGGGTTTTATCACTAACCAGTGCAAAAAGTTATTTGAAAACTGGCCAAACTTTGCACGTGTTGTCAATAACTAGAATGGTGTAGTGTGGTATTGTTGTCTAAAAAGGGGATCACTGCAGTCTTAAAGATTTTTGGGAAAGGAGCAGAGGAAACCTTGAGTAGGTGTGATTAGCTACTTAGCCGGTCACAAACCTCTGTCCTCTGCACCCGTTTTCTGCCATTGTACTGGAAGGAGGCAGACCAATGTTAAGTGTTGAATACGTGTGTAATGGCATGCTGGACATATCAGTAGGAAGGTAAATACAAAACATAGTTAGAGGGAAAGAAAACACGTGTTGGAAAAGTAATATGAAAAAGTGCAAGTCAGAGGTTGGCCAGTTTTTGGCAGAGGGCAGTAGTTTACCTATGTTGACCATGGTGGAAAAATGAACCTTTACACTATTTCAGAAGGTAAATTTACCCTCTCATCTAGTTTTACATAAAGTCAAAGACTGATCCTAAACTGCTACTACTAGTGTTAGCAGCCAAGCTCACTAGTTGCCTTGTTAAGATGTAAATGTCAGACTATGCTGGATGCAGAGAGAAAAAAAAGTAAATGGAACATTGAAACCATAACAAATCTTTGTTTGATTTACTTGGGATTTAATAAGACACATTCTAAGAATTTTCTAGAAGGACTTCTTCTAGAAGAACTTTAATCCTAAACCAATAACCTTGATGTTTTTTTTCTTTCTTTCTTCCTCTCTTTGCCTGTACTCATTGTGTCTGTTTGTGTCTTGACTAGGACCAGTTCCTAAGGGCAGCTCCAGTGTCAGGGGGTGTCGGAGAGTTCCTGATGAGAAAGATGGGCTGGAAGACGGGCGAAGGCCTGGGGAGGAATCGTGAGGGTACCGTGGAACCCATTGTTATTGACTTCAAGGTTGACCGCAAAGGTGTGAGACTGCACAATATTGAACCAGGAGCCTAGTGATGCATAATTTGATATTGAATCTTTAAAACATATGCTTCCATAAACTTTGCAAAAAGAAGATAGTGAAGGCAGTCTGGTTTGAGATGAGGGTATGGATACATACCATATGATGATGATTAGTGAATAATGTGAAAACACAACACTGACTGTTATTTGGCTACAAATATTGGTTTATAGTGTTCTCCTTATCACACTAATGTATTTTACTCTTTAGGGAGGTGGTGCTATATTGATGATAAAAACGGCAATGCTGATGATGATTTTAATGTTTTAGGTCTAGTTGCTGAAGGAGAGAAGCCACAGAAGCAAACAGGTGGACTGGTAGTAACCAAGGATCTAATGGGTAAAGTACACCTGAATTTGTTTTTGTAAAAATGATTACACAGTTGACCTTTAGTCTTGCACTTTGCTCAATGTGTCCCTTAACATTTTACAACAATTTAGATACAAAAAAGTAAGGATGCACACTAATTTCACAAAATACAATAGTTGTGCCAACCCTGGTGCACACTAAAACTCAGTGGACAGGATCTGAGGTAATTTCCACCTAAACACCAACCATTTAGTTTAACTGATGAAAAAAACAAAAACTGTAGCCATACAGGGTTCATCTAGGAGATGAAGAGGATTGGCGGATTGGAGGATTGGAGAGGAAATAGCATTTCACTAGTTTAGTAGATGGTCTATAAAAAAGCCCTCTGTAAAGCTAGGACATCTTACTATTCATCACTGATTGAAGAAAACAAGAACAACCCCAAGTTTCTTTTAGGCACTGTAGCCAGGCTGACAAACACTCAGAGCTCTGTTGAGCCAAGCATTCCTTTAACTTTAACAAGTAATTCAATTAAATTCAATTTTATTCACATAGCGCCAAATCACAACAACAGTCTCCTCAAGGCACTTTATATTGTGGGGTAAAGACCCTACAATATTAGAGAGAAAGAGAGACTTCATGAATTTCTTCACAAATAAAATTTTAACCATTAGAGAAAAAATTATTCACAGCCCTCCCATAGACTTATCATTATGTACAGCAACTTTCAAAACTAGCTATTTATTTAGATTCTTTCTCTCCGATTGATCTTTCTGAGTTAACTTCAATAATTATTTCCTCCAAACCATCAACATGTCTATTAGACCCCATCCCTACAAGATTATTCAAAGAAGTCCTACCATTAATTAATGCTTTATTCTTAAATATACTCAATCTATCTTTATTAACGGGCTACGTACCACAGGCCTTTAAGACGGCAGTAATTAAACCATTACTTAAAAAGCCTTCACTCGACCCAGCTGTCTTAGCTAATTATAGGCCGATCTTTACCTTTGGGTGTGTTGGGGCTCATGAGGTAGAGTGGGTTGTCTGCTAATCGGAAGGTCAGTGGTTTAATCCCTGGCTTCCCTAGTCTGCATGCCAAAGTATCTTTGGGCAAGATACTGAAGCCCACAATGCCCCCGATGCATTCATCAGAGTGTGAGTGTGTGTGAATGGTAGCTAAGCACTTAAGTGTAGATAAAAGCGCTGTATGAATGTTTGTGTGACTGGGGGAATGTGGCATGTAGTATAGAGCGCTTTGAGTACTCAAACTGAGTAGAAAAGCACTATATAAGTACCAGCCCATTTACCATTGCTTCCTTTTATTTCTAAAATTCTTGAAAGAGTAGTTGTAAAACAGCTAACTGATC
This sequence comes from Paratilapia polleni, assembly GCA_015106735.1. Classification (NCBI taxonomy): domain Eukaryota; kingdom Metazoa; phylum Chordata; class Actinopteri; order Cichliformes; family Cichlidae; genus Paratilapia; species Paratilapia polleni. The sequence goes on along the minus strand of VUQI01049950.1, from coordinate 946 downwards.
ATCTGCAGAGGAATGGTTTATTGGAAGAGTTTCAGTCAGGGTTCAGAATTCATCACAGCACAGAAACAGCTCTAGTGAAGGTTATTAATGGCCTTCTTGTGGCCTCTGACAGTGGACTCATTTCTATGCTTGTCCCGTTAGACCTCAGTGCAGCATTCAATCCTGTTGACCACAATATAAATAAGTTAATTATGGAGTTCCTCAGGGTTCTGTGCTGGGACCAATTCTATTTACATTATACATGCTTCCCTTAGGCAGTATTATTAGAAAACATAGCATACATTTTCATTGCTATGCAGATGATATCCAGCTTTATTTATCCATGAAGCCAGGTGACACACACAAATTAGTTAAACTACAGGCATGTCTTAAAAATATAAAGGCCTGGATGACCTCTAATTTCCTACTTCTAAATTCAGATAAAACTGAGGTTATTGTACTTGGCCCTAAAAATCTTCGACATATTACATCTAACCAGATACTTACTCTGGATGGGATTACTTTTGCCCCCAGTGACACTCTGAGGAATCTTGGAGTCATTTTTGACCAGGATATGTCTTTCAACGCGCATATTAAACAAATTTGTAGGGCTGCTTTCTTGCATTTGCGCAATATAATTAAAAACATCCTTTTTTAGAGTGATGCTGAAAAAGTCGTTCATGCATTTATTACTTCTAGGCTGGACTATTGTAATTCATTATTATCAGGTTGTTCTAAACGCTCCCTGAAAAGCATTCAGATAATCTAGAATGCTGCAGTGAGAGTGCTGACAGGGACTAGAAAGAGAGACCATATTTCTCCCATATTAGCTTCTCTTCATTGGATCCCTATTAAATCCACAATTGAATTTAAAATCCTTCTCCTTACATTCAAGGTCTTGAATAATCAGGCCCCATCACATCTTAAAGACCTCATAGTACCATATTATCCCAATAGAGCACTTCGC
>VUQI01049944.1:0-10915 GCA_015106735.1 Paratilapia polleni | reverse complement strand
CGGATTCAGGTCAGGACTTTGACTAGGCCACTCCAAAGTCTTCATTTTGTTTTTCTTAAGTCATTCAGAGGTGGACTTGCTGGTGTGTTTTGGATCATTGTCCTGCTGCAGAACCCAAGTGCGCTTCAGCTTGAGGTCACAAACAGATGGCCGGACATTCTCCTTCAGGATTTTTGGTAGAGAGCAGAATTCATGGTTCCATTTACTACAGCAAATCTTTCAGGTCCCGAAGCAGCAAAACAGCCCCAGACCATCACACTACCACCACCATAATTTACTGTTGATATGATTTTCCTTTTCTGAAATGCTGTGTTTTGTAATGGGACACACACCTTCCAAAAATTTCAACTTTTGTCTCGTCAGTCCACAGAATATTTTCCCAAAAGTCTTGGGGATCATCAAGATGTTTTCTGGCAAAACTGAGACGAGCCTTTATGTTCTTTTTGCTCAGGAGTGGTTTTCGTCTTGGAACTCTGCCATGCAGGCCATTTCTGCCCAGTCTCTTTCTTATGGTGGAGTCATGAACACTGACCTTAACTGAGGCAAATGAGGCCTCCAGTTCTTTGGATGTTGTTGCGGGGTCTTTTGTGACCTCTTGGATGAGTCGTCGCTACGCTCTTGGGGTAATTTTGGTCGGCCGGCCACTCCTGGGAAGGTTCACCATTGTTCCGTGTTTTCGCCATTTGTGGATAATGGCTCTCACTGTGGTTCACTGGAGTCCCAAAGCCTTAGAAATGGCTTTAAAAACTTTTCCAAACTGATAGATCTCAATCACTTTTTCACACAGGGCCATGTAGGTTTGGATTTTTTGTATCCCTTAATAATAAAAACCTTCATTTAAAAACTGCATTTTGTGTTTACTTGTGTTATCTTTGTCTAATATTTAAATTTGTTTGATGATCTGAAACATTTAAGTGTGACTAACATGCAAAAAAATAAGAAATCAGGAAGGGGGCAAATACTTTTTCACACCACTGTATGTGGTAATGACTGGCTCTCTGGGATCCACAACTTCATCAGCAGCTGGAAGAGCCTGAGTGGTGTGACCCCTGGTGTGATGAGGTATCGACTCTTTGGGCCAAACATCCTCCATGAGACCGAACTTGTCATCTTCCTGTTTAAATGTATTTTTAGCTAACAATTTCACTGGTGTATCCATACATTTAGCTAAATATTTCTATTTATCTAAAAATTTCTGTTTATCCATATGTATATTTTAACTACTAATTTTAACTGCTTTTAGCTAACATTTTCCTTTTTTTCCCCCCAGAATTTTATTAGTTAAGCAAATCTGTCCACATACGCTCTGGCTATTGCATAAGTATATCCCGGGGCACATGCACCCTGGACGATAAAACAACCAACATAAAGAAATGGAGTCAGTCTCTCTGTCTGTGTGTTGATCTGTGGAAAACAAAGGCAGTAACAAGGTGGTAGAGTGGGACCCCACTGTGCCGCACGCAGCCAAGCTCAACATATTATTGATTTATTATTCCATTTCACAGCTATCTTAATGAATCCACGGCATTAAACTGAAGAGTTATTGTGGATGACGTTTAGAGAAATTACCTATTTCATGGCTGCATTAGAAATGTAATTAACTCAAAGGTTTATTTTTTTCTGTAGGTAATGGTGCAGAGAAACTTAAGCTGCAGATGATTGAAGCGGTGAAGAGCCGTGAAACAAAGGCAACAGAAGAAAAGGAGAAGAAAATGAAGAAGTGGTTACCATAGCAAAGCCAACATCAGCTTTCTTTAGGGCGGGGCCGTCGTTGGTACCGTCTCCTGTTACCGCCACCACCTGTCGGGTTTCACCCACCGTGCTGTCAATGATGCCTGATCAGCAGAGCGAAACAAAACAAGAATCTCCAGCTTACTGAGTGTATGATTATTTAAAAAAAAAAAAACAAGGCAGGTCCATTTACAGTAGTTTGACTAATAGTTTACAACTACATGCAGCTTTAAAGCATGAGCAATGTGCACATCAAGCTATATTAAACCCCTATCAGAGAAACCCACCTTTGACCAGAGTGTGTTTGTCTGTTGGTGACGATCGAGCCAGAACACGTAGTTTGGGCCAGACTTTGTCCAGACGCTCTTGTTCCACCTAGAAATTTAAAACATGCAATGAAAAGTTAACTGACCTCAAATTATATATCAAGCATCAACTTATCAACTTATCCTAAGACACGTCTTTGGACTGTGGGAGGAAGCAGGAGGACCTGGAGAAAAACACAGAGGCACAGGGAGAACATGCAAACTCTATGCAGAAATTAGTAAACAACAAAGTCTACACGGTGTACCTCCTGAGCCCCAAGAAGGTCCTGGGTTTGAATGCACTGTTTGACTGCATTCAGGACCTTCTTGCTATGAAGCAACAGTGCTAACCATTGGGGTGGCTGTAGCTCAGGAGGTAGAGCGGGTCATCTACTAGCTGGAAGGTTGGTGGTTAAATCCCCGGTTCCCCCAGCCTGCATGTTGAAGTATCCTTAGGCAAGATACTGAACCCTGAGTTGCTCCCGATGCATCCATTGGAGTGTGAGTGTGTGTGTGTGAATGTCAGGAAGTGTTTACATATAGAAAAAAGGTGCTTGGGCGAATGAGGCGTGTAGTTGAAAGCACTTTGAGTGCTCAAATGAGTAGAAAAGTGCTATATAAATACAATCCATTTAACCACTGCACCACTTATCAAACATACCATTATCTCCCAAAATGTAATCAATACATTTTTCATGAGCTCATCAGCTTGAAGTTGACTAACAAATCCATAGGTTTAAGTTTTAAACATCAGTATATAAAAATAACCATCCCTGTTAGATACAGGGCAATAATTAATTTAGAGTGGAGGACAGTTCAAGCTTCATCTTAAAACTGAGGAGTCTCAGCAACAATATCCCAAACTACAATGGACAGGCACTGAGAAACAGCCACCTGCTTAAGAGTTAAACTGATAAAGTAATTGGGTAATGGGCTGTACGGGTAGTTATATAATGCTTTTCTAGATTTACTGACAACTCAAAGCACTTTTTACACTACAAGCCACATTCATCCATTTACACACACATTCATATAGCACTTTATGCGTCACACATGCACTCACAGACTGATGGATGCATCAGGGGCAGTTTGAGCCTCTGATGCATTAACCTTCAACCTCCCAATTAGTAAACAACACAGTCTACATGGTCTACCTCCTGAGCCCCAAAATCAGCCAATATAAGCCTAATGCAGATAGATAAGTACCAGTTTAACATGGAATTGTTCCACAGAGGTCTTAAATAACCTTTTCCAGAGAGCATTGATGCATTTACTTTTTAACTAAAAAGAATGTTCCACTTTCTATGTATCGTCTTCAAAATAATAAAAAAAGGATAACAGCCCACACTGGGAATCACTGATTTAGCCTACCTCAATTAGAGGACATAAGTAGACTGATAGCAGCTGAACAGGTAAAACAGAATTAAGACATAAAATGTTCCTGGCTCTTTATTTCCTTAAGCTAACAAGATACATTAGCAAAGTTAATGGTTGTAGCTTTTGTCTGGTGTATAGGACTTGCATGGGGTCAACTTAGGGCCGGTGGGCCACCAGGGATGTAATATGCTGGTGGAAACCCTGCATTAGCAGCAAAGACTTAATAAGCCATAATGACTTTATTTCACTTGTTCATTTTAAAGTCATTCTGTGATCAAAGCTTCTTGCGCCATTTTGTTTTTTAAAGTTAAACGCTCACATAGATGTTGCTTGCAGCTGAACTCTTTTTGTACTCGTCTTACCTCTCCCTTGTCGTTTCTGATTTGCTGGTTGAACTCTTTGCCCTCCAGACACAGGAAGTCCTCCCCAGGCAACAGGATGCCACACTTGGTCGCAATGGCACGAGCAGTGTTGATGTTGTCTCCGGTAACCATGCGAACGGTGATGCCTGCACGCTGGCACTTAGCAATAGCCTCAGGTACCTGGAGGAGAGTCAGAACAAAGGTACTTGAACATTTTCACAGTATAAAATCTTAAAGATGAATTCAGAGTGACAGAAAAACTTTTCAACTTCTACATTTAAAGATGCTTTTGATAAAGTCTAAAAGGAAGCCTAAAATCTGACAGCTGCGGATGACACATTTTGTTGGTCGAGTTTATTTTGCAGAACTGATGCTGAAGAAAACAAATTATCTTCAGGGACTTAAAAGATGATAAAGAAAGTTTATATTGCAGCAGAGATTGCAGGTCTGTAAGAGGTGCAATTCATCCTGCAGCAGCAGCAGCAGCAGATTTTACATGAGAACCACTGTTGTTGTTCTTAATCCCACGCTGAGAGCTCATTCATCTCAGTCTGTGAGAGATGACGGTGACTACAGAGGTACACAGACACCTGTGAGGAGTCCATGAGGACCTGATGGTCAGAAAGCTGTTGGCTGCTTCTGCTCATCAGGTGGCTCGACTGATATGACCAGAACCCAACGGGGGTTCTGTTTGTTTGCCTACAGATACATAATCACACAATAACTTTGATTTATGCAGAGCAGAGCCTCAATCGGAATGAACAGGTGAAAGCAGCTAGACTGTTGTTATGATACCTGGGAAATGGGAACATACTTGAGGCACTTTAGGACAACATAAAGCAGCTATGTTGTGATCACGTGTAATAATGGAGTTATAGATTTACAAATGCAAATGGGGACTTTGGATTTCTCCACACGTTGAAGCTGCAAACTTTATGCTGGAGCAGAGAGGTACTCTCTCTCTCTCTGTATACAGAGAGTTTGGAGGGGTAAAATCTGGACCTATTACCTTAAACCTCAATGTTTTAGCAGGATAGGTATCACATGATGCATAACTCTCATTTTAAAGTGACTCAGCCAGGATGTAGCTTTACTGAATGTTTATGTGTGTTGTCATCTTCCAGTGTGTCTTACCCCAGCTAAATGTAGCCATGGGGTAAAATAGAAAAAACAGAGTTTGTACAATTCTAGTGAGCTTGAAAAGCAATATTTGGTATGGCCACCTTTATTCTTCAACACAGCCTGAACTCTCTTAGGTAAGCTTTCTTGTAAATTCTTTAAGTAGTTTTCAGGAATAGTTCTCCAGGCTTCTTAAAGGACATTCAAAGCTTTTCTTTGGATGTTGGCTGCCTTTTGTTCTGTTCTCTGTCAAGATGATCCCACACTGCTTTCATAATCTTGAGGTCCAGGCTCTGGGGAGGCCAATCCATGACTGTTAGTGTGTTTTTCTATCCAGGTACACTTTTACTGCACTGGCACTGTGTTTGAGATTATTGTCATGCTGACAAATTAAGCTGTTGCCAATCAGATGCTTTCCAGATGGTATTGGATCAAAATCTGACGGTACTATTCTGCGTTCATAATTCCATCAATTTTGGCAAGATCTGACACCACTGGCTGAAATGCAGCCCCAAACCATGACAGAACCTCCACCATGTTTTACAGATAACTATAGACACTCACTGTTGTACCTCTCTCCTGACCTCCACCGCACATTATGATGATGATTTGAACCAAAAATTTCAAATTTGGATTCATCATTCCATAATGATGAATCTTGTGTAATTTGGCATACCTCAGCCTTTTTCCCCCCTGACTGAAAATGAGTGAAAAAGCAGCCAATGTCCAAAGAAAACTTTGAAAGCTCTTCAGAAAGCCTGGAGAGCTTTTTTCAAGACCACTTGAAAAAATTACAAGAAAGTCTGGCTCCTTGGAAGCAAAACAAAGAAATGAGGGGAGGCTCAAGACTTTTGCACAGTACTGTACATACTTACATTAATTATAGTAAAAGCTTAATGTTACAGTACCTGCTCTGTAAACAGTCAACATACATTACCCTTTAAGTCAAGGAACCAATCAGGTTAAAGGGAGTGCTAGTATTTGTTAACTTTCAGCACAGGCTGCTTGATTTTGTGGCTACTCAGTTATAAAAACCCTGTTTCTGAATATGAGCAGGAAGAATAAATTTGTAGCACAAAGCTAAAATATTCTGAACAGTCTTGTGCCCATCACAAGTTGTGAAGAGATAAACACTGAGCTGCTGATTGACTCCTGCTGCTCTCCAGTTATTTCCATCCTGTTGGTGATCTTTGTGCTCTGACATTAAAGCAGCAGGCAGCAGCACTGGTGCTTTCTGAGCTTCATTACAGGCCTCATTTAACACTTCAGAGCATCCGGACTCTGTAAGACCTGGCTAGGACGAACTTCAGTCTTTATGTTAGGAAAAAGTCAAAAACATGTTTCCTTATAACACAAATATAACAACATAATCAAGAGCAGCGTGTCAGATTAGTTTAAATCCTAATCCAGAAAATTTAAGCGCCATGTTTTCTCTGTTCAGTTCATTTTTGTATCAGGAAATACAAACTCTGATTATCACGTAGATCTACTGATCCCTGTGTGAAGTCTGGATTATTGCAGGTAACACAAGCAGCAGTCTCTTACTGCTGTTCATTAAAGCAACAAAGCTATTTCCGTCGCTTTTCATGTGAACAACCGAGTGCAACACTATGAATGTCTTTGAAGAGGGACCTTCTGAAAGTGTGCATTGTGAGAAACAAAAACACACAAAGCACACAGAGCTGTTGGAAAGAGGTTGGCAAGGAGGACAGCAGGAGGTAGAAACAGCTGGAGTATCTGTCAGTCTGCAAGTGTAGACAGCTTGTACAGTCCTACCTTTTTTCCAGGTAAAGTGGAAATTATGCAAATTCATCTCACATGAAAATATAGTATTTATCGAGGCACTGGGATGTCACGTGTGACTGAATGGTAATTATGTAATCTATAATTATAGTGTGTTTCTTGTTGAATAACATCATGTTCTCTCTCACTCTGCTCTCACTGACTGTTATTTTATCCACAATTCAGGTCAAAAGAGGAAATGACACATCATGAATAGAAAAGTCTTTCTGATGAATAGCGAACATTGCTTTATGTTCTCTTTTTTATTCAGAGCTTTGGTTTGGTGTGGTTAAAACAGATCCATGATTTTATCTAGATGGTGGATCAAAAACAAATAAAATCTAAACCATAGACAGTGTAAAAGATGGACGTAACTTCTGGATACGAAATGTGAAGCCAGTGCAGTGCCTTAAGCCTGCATTCTGGTTGCAAAAAGATTTTCCAGTTGTATGGAAGTCTATGGGAAAATGGCCCTCAGGTCCCTTACTCTATGACCTCAGTAAATACTTTCCTGATGAGTTTATGGTCTCAATCGCTAGCTTCAAGTCTTTCTGATTAAAACATTAAGTTCATTTTGTAAATTGTGGTTGGTATTAGAGTCAGAAAGGAGGATAACCCAGGGTATGCTCATTGTGACTGATAAGCTGCTAGCCAATCAATAGGATCAACCCCTCGCTCATCCCGTCCAGTTTCAAAACACAAAGGTGGCAACATCAATAACACTCGTCTCGATGGTTCATAACAGAACTTCACTAACAAATGGGTGACAACATGTTGGCTACATCCATCTTTTATACCGTCTATTGTCTAAACACAGCAAACTATGGTTATATAGAATTTGAGCAGTCTGATCAATTGCACAGCCCTCTTTAAATCTCTTGTTAAAGTGGACCTCCTATGGTTTTTCTTACTTTCTGTCATATACACACAATGGTGGATCCTCATGGCCATCCATCCAACATGGCCAACATGGCCAAAGTTTCCAGTAATGAGGTCAGTGTATGTGCAAGTAATACCTGTGAGCCAAAAGCACAGATATAACGTTCTCTACATGGATATCCTTAACATGGTCATCTCAGGCATGCCGGTCTGGCTGTGAGCACAGAAGCCCCACCCATCTGCTGTTGTAACCTTCTGTTTGTGATGGGAAGCCAATCAGATGAAAGCTGGCTTAAAGGAAGAGGAGCTGAAACAGCTTGTTTCAGACAGAGGATGAACTGGGGGACTTCTTTAAAGTCCCGTATACAGGTAAATCAGAAATTTTTTAAACTGTGAATCATGCAAAGCTGGTGTAGTAGTGTCCAAGAAGAACAATTTTAACAGGTCCCCTTTAAAACTTTAGAGTCACTTTAAACATACGTGTTTTCTTAGAAACACACAGTGGTGTAGTTGCAGTGGTGCCTCTTACTTCTTGGTTGGCCGGGGCTTTCCTGCGAGGGTTTTGCATGTACTCTGGTTTCTTCCCAGAGTCAAAAACATGCATGTTAGGTTTATTGGTGATTCTAAATTGGCCACAAGTACGGATATGTGTTAGCCCTATGATGGACCGGCAACTTGTCCAGGGCGTACCCTTCTGCTCAGCCTATGACAGCTGGGATTGGCTCCAGCCTAATTAAGAATCTCTTTTTTTAACTTTAATATTTTTTCTTGTTTTAGATTTGATTGCTTTGCACCACACTGTGTTTTGGACGATGCTATCAATAGAAATACAGGAATGTATGGCCGTAAAGATACCCACAGAAAAAAGGTGAAAATGATAAAAAAAAAATAATAATAAAAAATGCTGTGTAAAGATTCTTCACCACCTAAAACTATCGATTGATGAGACCTGTCTGCACATAAGACAACATCAGGTGTTAATTACAGGGAGTGTTTTAAACAGCCATACTGTACCTCAGGTCTGACGGGGTCCTCGATGCCCACCACAGCAATGCAGGTCAGCTCGTTGAGGATGTCGTTCTCATTGTCCCAGTCTGGCTCTCCGGCCTCAGCAGGAAAGTCCCTGTAGGCCACACAGATGGTCCTTAGCCCGTCGCATGCCATCGGCTCAATCACCTTTCGCACCATCTCGTCACGGTCCTTGGGCTTGAAGTTGCGAGACTGACTCTGGGCATCCAGGATACGAGAGCATCTGGGAGAGGAGAGAGAATCAGAGGAGGTGAAAGGGGATTATAAAGGATTAACAGGCAGGTTACTGTGTCTGTCCAGATGACTGCTAATTCTTACTTCCTCAGGACGATCTCTGACGCTCCCTTGCTGTACATGCGGAAGCCTCCGTCAGGGTTCTTTAGCACCGTGCTCATGGACTTGCGGGAGGAATTGAAGGTGTAAACCTTGTAGAGTTTCTCTTCAGGAACTTCGTCTCTGATTGGCTGGTAGTCCCTCTTCAGGTCCAGCACCAGGCCCAGCAGAGCGCATTCAGTCTTGTTGCCCACGTGGCGAGGGAGGCCGCCTTCTTTCTCCGGAGGCTGAGGAGGAACAGAAAGTTTGGAGGTGATGCGTTTAAAAATCAATATAATCACAGACAAAGAGGAACACCAGGAATACTGCAGTGGTACAGATGTGTTTAATTTTAATGTGTGTCGGTTCATCTGAATATGTACCAACTCAGAACACACCAGAAGCTTACGGTCCACATGAGACATTCACATAAGTCTTTTGAAGCACTGCTAGTCTCATCCACTTCTCTCTCATCGACCAACCAAAATGAAAAGGGGTGGGACTAAAGATAGCAACACTGTTAACAATGGCGGAGGAGAAGTAATTCCGGTCCATTAGGGTTACTGAGTATACGTACTGTAGATGGTGGATTGGTCGCGTGTGTTAATTAGTGCCTTCACTTGACCCAGCTGTCTTAGCTAACTATAGGCAGATCTCTAACCTTCCTTTTATTTCTAAAATTCTTGAAAGAGTAGTTGCAAAACAGCTGACTGATCATCTGCAGAGGAATGGTTTATTTGAACAATTTCAGTCAGGCCACAGAATCATATCTATCTAATAGACTTCAATTTGTTCATGTAAATGGGGAGTCTTCTTCACACACTAAAGTTAATTATGGAGTTCCTCAGGGTTCTGTGCTGGGACCAATTCTATTTACATTATACATGCTTCCCTTAGGCAGTATTATTAGAAAACATAGCATACATTTTCATTACTCTGCAGATGATACCCAGCTGTATCTATCCATGAAGCCATATGAAGCACACCAATTAGGCATGTCTTGAAGACATAAAGGCCTGGATGACCTCTAATTTCCTACTGCTAAATTTAGATAAAACTTAGGTTTTTGTACTTGGCCCTAAAGATCTTAGAAACATGGTATCTAACCAGATATTTACTCTGGATGACATTACCTTGGTCTCTAGTGACACTGTGAGCATATGTCAGCATATGTTCTTCAATGTGCATATTAAACAAATATGTAGGACTGCTTTCTTGCATCTCTAAAATTACAAGCATCCTGTCTCAGAGTGATGCTGAAAAACTAGTTCATGCATTTATTACTTCTAGACTGGACTATTGTAATTCGTTATTATCAGGTTGTGCTAAAAGGTCCCTGAAAAGCCTTCAGTTAATCCAGAATGCTGCAGCGAGAGTACTGACAGGGACTAGAAAGAGAGACCATATTTCTCCCATATTAGCTTCTCTTCACTGCCTACCCGTTAAATCCAGAATTGAATTTAAAATCCTTCTCCTCACATACAAGGTCTTGAATAATCAGGCCCCATCATATCTTAAAGACCTCATAGTACCATATTATCCCAATAGAGCACTTCGCTCCCAGACTGCAGGCTTACTTGTGGTTCCTAGGGTATTTAAAAGTAGAATGGGAGGCAGAGCCTTCATCTTTCAGGCCCCTCTCCTATGGAACCAGCTCCCAGTTTGGATTCAGAAGACAGACACCCTCTCTACTTTTAAGATTAGGTTTAAAACTTTCCTTTTTGATAGATCTTATAGTTAGGGCTGGATCAGGTGACCCTCAACCATCCCTTAGTTAAGCTGCAATAGGCCTAGGCTGCTGGGGGCTTCTCATGATGCACTGAGCGTTTCATCTTCCCTGACCTCTCTTCACTCTCCATGTGTTTATACACCACTATTGCATTTAGTCATTAGTTATTATTAAACTCTGGCTCTCTCTCAGTGTCTTTTGTCCTGTCTCCCTCTGCTCTCTTCTGTTTCTCCTCACCCCCAACCGGTCGCAGCAGATGGCTGCCCCTCCCTGAGCCTGGTTCTGCCGGA
>VUQI01049943.1:3124-18442 GCA_015106735.1 Paratilapia polleni | reverse complement strand
GGGGTCTTAATTAAAAAAAAAAAAAAAAAAAAAGACCAGTTGTGGCCACTGAAGTGATACATTTATTAATAGCGCTCATGTGCCACATTTTTTATTCCACTTTGAAGTGATGTTGAAGGCAGAAAGAGGCAGGAGGAGACAGAGAGGAAGGGAAAGAGCGGGTCTCTCAGACTCTAGCCTGCGGTCAGACAATATTCCCTCTGGGTGGAGTGGGTCCCATTCAGAGCGACCTCAATAGCCCTACACTGAAGTACCTATAGTGAGTGAGTGAGAAAAGACCCCATCAGATGGGAAAGGGGGAGTTAACACACAGCTCTCTCTATTTTCTGATGATATTGATTAAAGAGCTCAGAGAGAGCAGGGCACCATTGTGTGGAGATAAGAGGGCTGGGTGGGGTTGGAGAGCCACTGATATGAATGTCTCCAGTCCTCTGAGATCTACACTTGACCTGTGGGTGGAGGACAAGAAGCCTTCAATATGGCTGTCCTGTAAAACCTACAGAATAAATATCTCTCTGTCTGGTAGGTTTTCAGTTCACTCCATTGTACCCATTGCAAAATGCAGGGTTGCAAGTTTCTAATATCAGCTACATAAACTGATGGATGCACTCTGAAACTAAGTCCTGGACAGCAGACTGCAAAGTGTTGAGAATAACAGCCAAAATGCAAGAGTTTTCCTAATACATGACTTATGTCAGGTATTTAAAGGCTTATATTAGAAAGGTAACAACATTTTGGGAACTGGGCTTATTTTTCTTCTTACCAATGTGTAAATTGGTACCAATCCACCTTGTGTTTCTGGAGAAAATATGAGGCTACTATCAGCAGCAGCTAAACTCACTTAATCTAGCAGGAAGAGTACAAAATGGGGCAAATGGATGGATAAGCACAGTCACTTCCTGCTTAGAAATATACTTGCACCCAATCTCCATAACTCAACTTGCAGTTTTGAAAAAACAAGATATGCTGTCTTTCTCTTTCATTTGGGTGCTGGTGAGTAACTTTTTAAGTAAGAGAGAGACAGGCCAGCTGCTTGCCTGCTTCCAATTTTTGTGCTAAGCTAACCATGTCAAGGTTCAGGCTGCCAGTTCATGCAGACATGCAACAGTATCAAGCTTCTCATATGAATCTATTTAACTAGGATCAACTTAACTTCATGGGTAAGCATGAATTAAATGATGTAATCCAGTTTACTGTTAAATGATGTGTAATTATCAAAGACTGTATATAGAATATGCCCTGTGATGTAATCAATAGGTTTATGATGCACTGCTGTGAAGCCTTAGCATTTTGGCCACCACCAGGTTGATTAAGTGGTGGAGTTTTACTCACCAAAACTGGAACATAGACTTCTTGGATTGTTAATACAATTATCCCCACAGCAAGCCATATTTTTATATCAGATAATTACATTAAAAAACTTCACAAGGCACCAACAGCACAAAGCTGGTTGAGAGGTCCGTTTCTGTGACTTGAATTAGCAGAAGTGAGGCCTAAAAGATAAGCAACTGACTACAGCTGCCTGTCAGTTAAACTGGCCACAGGCCTAATAGTGATAACCTTAATTTTTAATAAAGTTTAAATGGGTCAGGTTGAAAAAAATCACTCCCGGTGTAGTTGTTATTTAGGGGGGAAATAGCTATAGAGACTAGTACCTTTTAATGCACCAGACTGTAAACATGTTTTTTTTCTGCTGTAAAGTTGAACATTTTAACATGAGAGTCCACTGGGACTGACTGGCTTCTGGAGCCAGCCTGGATACTTTCGAATTGGCTTCATTTTTCAAACTTGGAAGCTGACTCTTGATAATTTTAGACAAGAAATAGCAACCAAATTAGGCATTACTTTTGTATATATGCTGCAGTCTGATGCGTCCATTAACCTGAACCCCCACAAAAAATTATAAGCAAATTATTACATTAAAACCTATTTTCTGAATTTGAATCAAATGAGCATCCTAAATTATAATGAAATTTCACAAATTCTGTTGCCAACATCTGAAAATTATACAAATAAAGTTTAAAACCTTGCTATAACACCTGATCTCTGAGTAGTACGGTAGGGAAAAAAAGGATATGTTGCAATAACTCAACCAATGGTGAACAAGGGGCCATACTTTAATAATACAATGATTACTTTCTTAATCTAAATCTCCTTAAAATTGATGGAAATGATACAGCACAGAAAGTACTAGTTATTTTCTTTGCTATGTGAGAAACATGTCAAAAGACCCTTTTCACTTTTTTATTCAAACTTTAAGTGCTAAATATTTGCATAAATCTATTAAGTGACTGATAAGCTGCTCTACTGTTTAAATATGTTCATTTAGAGGCAGACTGAGCACCTGACTGAACAAGTGATAAGGGTACAAAGACAGTGTAACCTCTAACATGCTGTCTGAAATTGTCTCCTAATGCAGATGTTATCAGACGAGCCAGAGACTGACGTGTATTGTGAATGCACTTAACTTTTACATCACCTCCTCTTTCCCTAACGCCGCTCTTGACAACACAGTCTCTCTCTCTCTCTCTCTCCTCATCACCACCCCCATTCAGCGACCTCACCGTCAGCCCCCTCACACTCACCCACTCGCTCCCTCACTCTCAGATTGCACATACAGATAGACAAACACACTCAGTCACACATGAGCCTATTTGAATTGCAAGTGAGCTCTGTTCACTACACCAGGAGCAGGTAAACAGAGGGAACAAGTGAAAAGAACAGGAGTAGGGGAAAAAAAAGAGAGTGACAGTGGGTAAACGAGAAGCGAAGAGAGCATACAGGCTTCACTGACCAGATGACATTCACAGAGTATTTAGCAGGACAAGCCTCCACGTGTGAAGGTCTCAGAGAGGCAGAGGAAAAGAGTGAGGAGAGTGCCTAGGGAGCCTTGCACCACACCAAGGCACACAGGAGGTGGGACAGCCCTGAAGGAACACCTGAGCTCAGAGGAGACATCTCTTGAAGTAAGGGGTGAGCAGCACCTCATGGGAGATGGAGTCAGTGGAACACCCAACAACAACCTGCTGTCGCTCCTCCTCTCCTCGCAACCGGCTCTCACCCCCCTTCTCCTCCTCCTCCTCCTCCTCCTCCTCCATCCTCTCTCCTTCTCTCATTTGATCCCATCCCTCACTCCCTGCACCAGAGAGGGAGAGCGTGCACTGAGAGAAGGTAAGGGGATGCATGCATGCATGTTGTCCTTGCAAAGCGCGTGTGTGTGTGTGTGTGTGTGTGTGTGTGTGTGTGTGTGTGTGTGTGTGAGTGCGCAGCGTTTCAGATTTCAACTGGTTGTGTAAGTCAGCAACTTGTTTCTTTGAATCAGTTGTTTTTGTGCGTGTATGTGTGTGTGTGGTTGTGTGTGTGGTCTCTGGAGGGTTGTTAAAAAAGCTGAGACAGCTGTAAAACACTTTTAATATGTGTCAGGATTGTTTTTGCATCTTTAAAGGTTGTGGTCATCTGTCTTTCCCCTTTGACTACTTGTAATTTTTTTTTATTATTTGAAATTGACAAGTGTGACTATGAAGTGGGGCAGTGATCAGACTGAGAATGAGCAGACATAAAGTAAGGAAATAGCGTGATACTATATAAAAGTGTGTGAAAGAGAAATGCACAAGACAAGCAGTGTGAGAGGTGCAGGCGCAAAAGGAGAGTGAAAGTAAGGAAGACAAGGGGCGGTTTATATATTCAAATGTACGTGCATCGAGTTAGAAAATCAACCGTAAAATCCTATCAAGTTGCATGGTAATTGCATGTTGCCCTCCCATCATCTCATCAACCCCCACCATGAATCACAGGCCAGTTCTTTGCTCATAGTTGTTTGGGGGGGGGGACAACGGATCCTGCAGGGACCACCCCATGCCATTTAATCTGTCCCTGCCCACAGATAACAGAAGGCAGATGGTCCTGCCAGAGCCCAGGAAGACAGAAGATAGCTAATACAATGTGCAGACAGATAGCACACAGAACTCAACCTGTCCCTCTGAAACTGAGCCTGCATCAACTTCTAAATAAGGGGGCCAAATGAAGTGAAAAGCACACAGAAAAAGAAAGGCAGAGAGAGAAAGAAAAAGATAAACAGAGCAGAACTCAAGTATCTTTAATTAAAACCCAAACAGTATCCAAAATAAATGCAGTCAGTTTACAGTCTGGGATAAACATAATGGAAAGAGGAAACTCATATAAACAAAAAAAAAAAAAAGAGCTGAGCAGAGAGTGAGTGGGACCATCAAAGTCATGAGCTCCTGTGTATTTATTTATTGAGGGCGGTAGTTAAGTTCACTAAGCCTCCTCTCTCTCTAAGACCCAGCCTTTTCGCCTTATGAAAATTCAATTGGCCATAATTTGCTGAGGAGCCGTATGCATATTTTATCAGCGGGTGCGTTTTGAAGAAACAAGCCCGCCAAGCTTTTTTGTGTCTTCATCTTTATCAAGATTGAATGAGGGGGAGTGTGAGAGGGGCTGTGAGGTTGTGCAGCCATCTGCTAATATGTGCCACACTGGGCATTTGACATGGGGGCTAAAGTAAACACCAGTCAGCTGAAGCACAGAAAGAAATCCACTGCGACCTTGTTGCATGACTATAATGTTTTTCTCCTCTAATTCTAACCATTTCTTTTCTAGTTTCACTTTCTCCTCTTCTCCTCTCTCCATCTTCTTCCCTCTAATTACTCCAGGATCCAACATCCTCCTCTTCTTGCTCTCCATTTCCACAGCCCTCCCTTCCTCTCTTCCCTCTCATTTCAATCAGTTTTTCTCCTACTGCATGTGTCTCAGTTAAAGCTTTATGGGTCGTTCACTCCCCTCTTTCTTTGCAAGGATAATGAGCAGGCGCCTCTGTGTGACTTTGTAGCTGTGTGACGATCTGTGAGTTTGGATCTCTGGGCGTCCCGGGGCCCAAAAGACTCAGATGTACCTTCTGTAGCTGCCTCCATGGTTCCACTGTGGCTGTCATCTGATCTATGGGGCACAGCACTGACATAATACACCTTGTTAGGGGAAGGCGGGAAGTGTGTTGGCGAAGACTGTGTGACTTTGAACAAATGTGTTTTCTCAGGGGAGAAAGAAAACACTGAGACCTGTAATCATCTACTATCACTAAATCACAGCCACACACACACACACAGTAGCACACCCACATATAAATGTACAGATAAAAGGACTGTGAAACACTAACAGACTGTGAGAGAAATAAAAAAAAGAAAGAAAGAGAGCATGAAAAATCTGATACCAGTTCTTCTGGTTAGGCATTGCATTAATCTATGTTGAATGGATTTGACTGCATCCGAGCACCTGCAGCTGTTGTTTGCATACTCCTCTCTGCATCAGCATGGCATCACTTTCTCAAGATAAGTCCCCTAATAACCATAATCAAAGATATTTCGAGAACAGACCCATTTGAACCCACAAACTAAAAATAGAAATGTAGATATAAAGGCAGCGACTTCAGAGCAATATTAGCAACCCACTTCACACTTTGAAAAGTGGTGCGATGGGTGATTTTTTACAGTGAGTGTCAAGCTGTGCTACACACACATCCCAGAGTAATATAGCATGGCAATTTCTTTTCCCTGGTATGAATAATTCTGTCTGAATAGGATAGGATGTTTCTTCATATCAATGAATCATCAGCCGCTACAGCTCTTTAGTGTCTGCCTGAATGGTACAGTAGAAATTTAACTAACTCTGTATGTGGGTGTGTGCTGCTGATGGGCTCTGATTGATGTTCTTGACCTTTCCACTGTGCATTTTCAGAGCCTGGGAGCAATCCAAGACGTAGGGACGAACAATAAAAGACAAGAGAGAGCGGGAATCCATGATGGCACTGTCTTGGTGTCTTGGTGCAGCTTTGGCACTGGTATGTGGCTCTTTGTGGCCCCAGGTGCACACAGCTCTGGCACCTGAGAATGAGGTGCCACTTCGCCCAACTACATGGTTACCAGAAGGAAAGATCACCTCTGTAACACTCCCCAAAGGACGAACACGCAGGTAACACTGACCCATGTGGTTAATAGCTCGTTTCCATTGAGGGCACAACAAGATTATTTTCAGTATTGCTAAATCTGTTAATTATATTTAATGATGAGCTGTCATAATGGGTGGAAAAAGTGCTCATATCTTAAGAAAAAAAACTTGTACAAGTATTGCCATTGAAATTATTCATTATGGAATACTGTGTACTGTTATTAGACTGTAATTACTGATACATTAATGTGCATCGCATCACTTCAACTATGTCTAATAAATGAAGCGGAGAAAAGCCAGTTCCTTTCAAAATAAGCAGAGTGGTAAAGGTCATTGCTAAGACGTGATAGATAAATAAATGCTTAAAATGAATAGCTTTTGTACCAACATGTGGTAATAAGTGAATATTTAACCAAGAAAAAAGAGACCAAGCATGAACATGCACAATGGAAACGTATCTTTATGAGAAGAATATCACTATAAAATAATTAAATAACATTAACAATAAAATATATTCACTTATATCCAAATATATGAAACAGAAATAAATCAGCAAATACCACATTTATGAAGTCATGAAGACACATTTTTTTGCTTGTCAAACCATAACATTTCATTAAGATAAGATAAGATAAGATAAGATAAGATAAGATGATCTTTACTGTCTTTGTCACAGGAACAATGAAACACAGTTTAGCAACTCTTCATCCGTTTAGCAGCATAAATCCAAATATAAATAACAATATAAAAATATGGAAAAAGTATATACATACAGTGCAATGGAGTTAGTGGTAGTGGTATAGAGACCTGCTCTAGTACAGTTAAAACTCGGGGGATGTATCATCATCATTAATACATATACTTATACTTAGTATAGTAATGAGACTTGAAATTAACTAAAAGTATCGGTGCAAACAATCAGGTAATTCTTGTGTTTCTAATCCAAACAAGTCCTGGATAATCCCAACTCTTCTGTAACAGCTGAATTCTTACACGTAAAACTAGATATTGTCACTACTTGAGATTTTTCCTCATTTGCATTTCATTTAAGACCCATGATGGAATACTGAGGTCTGCTCATAAGATGTGTTTTCCCACCTCAGTAACAGTAACATATCAGCAGCCATTCCCTATCCACCTTTTCAGAGACAGAGGCTGATTCCAGCAGCACTGTAGAGAGAGCAAGAGGAAGTGGAGCCCATTTGGCTTGAACCCTGCACAACAGTGCCAGTTGCTTTCTGAAAGTGGGAGCTGAAAATTGCGACATGCGTCTCCCTGTGTGCTGCAGTCTGTCCACCAGTGCAGTCATGCAGGACCGCACGGCAAATAATGGAGAGAAAAGACGGATTCAGAAATTAATCACTCTATTAAATAATCCACAAAGTGCCCTTGAGAAAGACAGTGCTGCACATCTGTTTGGAAACAATCACCATCTGCACAGAATAATGAATAAATGTGTTTGTGTTGTAGGAGCGCAAATACTTATTAAGAAATAACTGAGCAGTTAATAAATTTTCATGAAGCATGGCTAACTGTAAAGAAATGTTAAAGACTTCTCCTATTCAGGGGTCTTTGTGGAAGTGAACGAGGTCATTTTAAGATAGGCGATAAAGAATTGAATTGAATTAAAATAAGAATGGGTCACCGCAGCATAAACGTTAAAATGCCCTTTAACAGCATAATATGCAAATCTGTAATCCAACATGCAATAATACAACCATGTCCTTATAGTTTTGTATTGTAAGCACGAGCCCAGATGGTTGCAGCAAGCAGGCAGATATCCATCTGAAACCGTCAGTGCAGCCTTATCATCTGATTCCGAGGTCACCTCTCCTGATCTGCTATCAAATGACTGATCAGCACGTAGGCAAATGGAAGCACAGCGACTGACAAATGTCTGAAACGGCTACAATGTTGAATTCGTCAAATTTCAGCGAATGAAATTATAACCAGCCCACCTTATCTAAAAATCATCCAACCAAACAAAGGAACATTGCACAGTGTGCATTGAAAGGTATCTTGTCTTCTCATCCATCACCTTGCAGCTGAATAGAAGCTGAATGCTTTCTTTCTGTCATTTCCCATGAAGAATCAAGCTGCTGGTTATCTTTGGTGTTTGTCCACAGGTTATACTTCACACTGAAGAAGAAGGCTCCGGGGATGTCGGTGACTGTCAGCCCCTGTGACCTTCCCATTGAATGGACTTTGGCTGCCCGCACCCTGAAGGACAAACCCCTCAAAAACCTGCAGTGTGAGTGGACAGTAAGACCACAAACTGCACCTTCTGATTAACCCAAAGACCTCTCTACATCTGGCTTAGTGAAGACAATCGATCAGAGATTATCATCTCCATATAATATATAGGGATTTAGTGAAGGGCAAACAGTCTAATCTTACTTGAGTTTAAATGTGTAGTAGAGACTTTTGGGGCAGGTATATGACCAGAATTTGCAGTATAAGTTAACAGAAGACAAAAAAAGGAAATATTTTCTAACAGCATGTGCATTCTTTGCTTTGTTTATTCATTATTTGTAGCTT
Organism: Paratilapia polleni; assembly: GCA_015106735.1. Lineage (NCBI taxonomy): Eukaryota > Metazoa > Chordata > Actinopteri > Cichliformes > Cichlidae > Paratilapia > Paratilapia polleni. The sequence goes on along the minus strand of VUQI01049943.1, from coordinate 9,943 downwards.
GAAGGTTATAACTTTACTGCTACTGTTATATATATTTATAAACCAACAAACCGATTTCTATCAAACAATAATTTCACTGCTAAAGCATGAATGTGTTTACATATTATGAAAAGTAATTGTCCCCAGATTATTTTTGTCCTACTTCTCCTTATCAGTATATTGTACCCATTTGTTCAAGTTCAAAGCACTGTAAAATGTATATATTTTGCTAAATTCCACCCAATTTCTTTGACAAGGACAGAGACAGTGAGTGTGATCATATCTGTGCTTCACATGGTGATAAATTTTATCAGAGCCTTTTCACTTAGATTTTAAAGTATCATAAAACACACACCAAAAAGCAATGCCAGCTCTCTGTTTGAATATTGAAAAAAAAAACAAAAAAAAACAACAACTTAAACTGGGCTCTGCAATATTCTGTTTCTAGCAAACCAAAGCAATTAAATAAACTCAAAGGATTAAACATATTGTGGTGCAGCAGCTTTGAACTAAAGTCAGGCAGTCAGTGCTCAGAGGAAACAAAAGTAATCACATTTCGATGCTAAAAAGGCACAGATTTCTGCGAAAGAAAATCAGTATTTTTCCAGGTTACCTAAACAAGCTTCTCCACACGCTAAAATAACATTATGTTATAAAATGACACATGAATCATTCAGACCCTGAGCTCATGGGTCCCCATTGCCAGCCTGAATTATTCACTTTGATTCTGTAACATTTGGTCTCATTTGAGGAGCGATTTTTCATCTCTGGGAGACATGGACAGTGAAAACAAATGGTGATGGGTTTTTTTGTGTGTGTGTGTGTGTGTGTGTTTTTATCTGGCAGTAGCGTCATTCAAGTGAAGAGTCTGTACTTCAGAATGAAAACACTTTAGGTGTGAATGAAAATACTGGCAACCATTTTTGAAGTGGCAGTTGACATTTTATTTATATATTTGTTTGTTCATTTACAAAGTGCTTAGGATTTTCTCTGTCAGCTCAGTTCAGTGTGATGAGTTGTTATGATATACAGACATAACAGAAACACTTTGGCTTAAGTGATGTATACTGTATTTTGTAATTATAGCTATACTGAAATAGTATTAAAATTATTAAAGTAGTATTTTTTCACTGATTGGTTCCTTTAATATTTGTGTGGAATCATAACAAGGCTCATAACAGTGATAATAACATACTTCTCACTATATAGCGACCTTCTTTAAATTAATTTAAAACTATTATGGCACTGCTAGAAACATACTACATTATCGCTTTAGAGAAGAGCAATTCAAACGCATGAAATAAAGAATTTCCTTTTAGTAAACATACTTATTTTTTTTCATGCCAGTAGTAAAATAGAATAAATGCAACTTTCTTAATATTGAGCCAGAGGTGATTAGCTTAGCTTAGCTAAAAACTGACAGCAGTGGGAGACAGTTAGCCAGAGGGCTGTACTGCGAAGCGAGATTAACGGGTTAGCGAGCTATGTTGACCTTAAAGTCAGAGCTTTCTGTGTCACGAAAGTGTTTTTTTTTTTTTCCCTGCCTATATCACTGTGGTAACTTATGCTGGACGCATAACCTGGTGGGCAGCAGGTTATGTTCAGAGTTTCAGTTTAAAATCAGATGACTGATTCTTTTATTATTTAAGTGCGATACAGATTATCTGATGTAGGAATATACTTTATATATGCAACTTGTTAAGATGTACCTTACTAAAACCCCCGAATGAAGCCCAGCTGTAAAATTACAGCAGCGCAAACTGTGTGTCGCATTCACTGGAATTTGCATGCATTCAGTTGGTGATGCAGAAAATGTATAAATGTTTTGGGTTTTTCAATAGCCTACTTGGTTTTAATCTGCTGCGTAGTCTATTTTACACTTCTGGAATTGCAGCTACTAGATTAGAAAACTGATCATTCAATCAATACCCAATCAATAAAATTAATTTCAGTTTGATCTGGCAACAGACTGAAGCGATTTCCACGCCGCCTTTATTAGGCTATGGGACAGTAACCTTTAATGTTTAAATGTATCACATTTAAAGTTTCGGAGCTCCAATGTGTCGTGTTATAAACAGCAGCGTTAAAATAATTAACTTGAGTTAAAATGTTTCTTTTATTGCTCTGTGCGCTAAATCCCAAGATTAACAGTATTCTGCAGCATTAATCTCTTGTTTTATTTGCAACAATGTTGCATTTTACTGTTATATACATACATACATATATCGTCATCTGATAACATCTCTGATTGGAGAAGGTTGAACTCATAGGGAGCATTTTGTGTGGAAGAAGAGTCAAATGACAAGTAAAGTGCTCCTTTTTAAATGAGCGCACACAGAGCCTGAATCAGAAAGGGCGACTGAACAGAGAAACAGAGAAAGCTGATAACCACTGTCATTATACCCGTTATCACAGACTGGGGTTTTAGGTTTTGTCAAGCCAGCTAACACAAAGAAAGTCTGGCTATGCTGAACTTCCTTCGTAGTATGGGCCTTCCCCTCTGGCCTAACTAACAAATTGTATATTGTTTATCTAATCAGTACAAAAACAGAAATCTAAGAACATAGTGTTTTAAGTAATTATTTATGGGATGAGCTCACAGGCTTCCTGGACAAGAATCCAGGAGGCTACACTAAACTAACTCCATACAGAGTGTGGCATGAATCTAATCTAATAAGCAGTTCTTACATAACGACAGATTTATTCATTTAAAACCATTGCAAAGAACCTGATATAAGACAATCCCATCTTTATAAGAACCCCTTCAGACATGTAATAATATGTAACCTTAGTTTTTGCACTTGTATTTATTTTTGGTCTCATTTAATTTCTGTAGATTATAACATTGATTTATGCTGCATATTAAGTTCTGCAATATTATTTTATGACTTTGCAAAATTGAGTTTATTATATAATTAATTACTTCAGTTATAGCACTTTGTAATTTTATGTGTAACATTTAAGTTATTTATTATAGCTCCTGCTATTGTTTATTCTGGGACTGTAAAAATGGGTTCACACAGTCCTGCCATGTTGGTGTTTATTATGAAAGATACTTTTAAGAGAAACTGTAGCCCCCCTTTCACCCACAGCCCAGAGAGACTAGAGAACGCTACCAAGAAACAAGGATTACACATATAAAAAAATGCTACTTTGGGATAATAATATGTGTGTCTGAAAATCACATCTAATCATTCTTCCTGACTTAACAATCCCAAATCTAGGAATATGGAAATATTTAACTTGCAATGCAAGTCCTGCTTCTCTAAAGTTTAACGTTAGTGTGATGAAGACTGCAAGTTTCTAACATTTTGTAACTGTGTGCAGTGAAACTTTCCTCTTTCAGCAAATGAATGTGAAAACAATTTACTAGTATCAAACTTTTAACATACCCTTTGTCATTGTGCGCAGTAAAGGTCAAACATACAAGTGAAGTAACAATAAGCAAAACATACTTGGGGGGTATTTTGATCTTGATCTATTTTGTTTACAACTATCTTGCGTTTTTTATATTTCCTCATAGGGAGCACTAAAAAGAGCATGCCTGAGGTGTGGTGGCGAGGTCCTGGGACTGAGGAGAAAATACACGGCTTCACCGGCAATGCAGTGGAAACCTACAGTGGTCCTTCCTATCCCAGTGCTTCCATCTACATCCTGAGGCTGCGCTCCAAACAGCAGAACACCAGAGCTACAGTGTACCTCCATGAAGGCCTGGGGCCTTCAGGCACCTTCCCTCTGCTTCCAGCTGACCCGCAAGTTCACACATTGGGTGTAGGCATGACCAGTGTCACCCTCAGCTGGGCGCCCAGTTCCTCCATAACGAGCCTCCCACATACACAGACCAGTTATGAATACTGTGTCCTTGTCAACTCTCAGCAAAACTACCCCAGCCTTTGCGCTGCGCAAAAGAGTATGAAGAAAGAGAAAGACCAAAAAAACGAAAAGAAGGAGAGAAGGAGGAGGGTGACAGTGTGGCCGATTTTGAAAGAGTGGTGGTGGCAGCAGTGGGACTCTTATCCTGAACCCCGAAGTCCACCAACCTCCATCACTGAGTATGAAGACCTCCAATGTGTGTGTCAGGGGACAGAGAGTGTTTGCACTGTCTCTGAACTCCTGCCTGAGACCCAGTATTACTTTGACGTCTTTGTGATTGACAAACTTAACGGGACCAGCATGGCTTACAAGGGGACGTTTGCTCGGACACATGAGGAAGCTCGGCCTGCGATTACCGCCCTTAGAGAAGGAGAGCTGAGGTGGGTGACCTTCCAAGACAGAGGCTTCCACTCGGAGCAGTTCTTCAGTTTCCGCCCTCGGGGTTGGCAACAGAGTGGCCTCCTCACCTTGCAGAGCTGTGGGGGAGGTGAAAAGGTCAAGGTCACTGTGTCTAGTAAAGGTCAGGTTTTGACCTCTCAGGCTGTTGGGAGAGAATTAGTGCACATATGGCTCCAGGGAAGTCCTTCCTATCTCATCCACTTGGAGAGAGAAGGAACTGCCACTGGCCACACCTCTGCTGCTACAGACCCAGCCCTACCAGAAGATCTGATGGCTTCAGTCAAAATGCAGACCTCATCAGCTTACCACCGCAGAGGGGTCCCATCTCTGCCCTCGACCTTGCAGATAAAATCCTTCAACCGATTGCGTGGTTGCAACAGCGTCACCCTAGCCTGGATGGGCACAGAGGAAAGAAGCCTTTACTGTGTGTACCGCAGAAAGCTTGGAAACCGTGAAGCAGAAGCTGGGGGAGTATCAGCTCTAACTGCGCCCTGTCTGGGGCCAGAGTCCCGCTCTGATACCGAGAGAGTTCTCTGCAAGTATTTCCAGGAGCTGAATCCTCGGCGGGCCGTCACTACAGCTGTGATTGGGGGCCTGGAGCCAGGAATGGCCTATGTGTTTGATGTCTATCTAATGAGACGCTGGGGGATCCCTATCAAGTACGCCAGCAAGATGGTGAAGACTAGAAAGGAATGCTGAGCTGCCGCCCCCTACAGGAGGTTTTTAAACTGTCCCAGTTAAGGGAAAAATGCATCAGCCATGGGCATGCTGTAAAGACTGTCCAAGAGAACGAAGCCATTTGAAGTTGTAGAGAGACTGTTACCACAACAAGGAAATATTCCCTCTGGAGGAGCAATGGTTAAATTCAAGATCTCCACTTACAAGATCTGTGCAAGTGGATAGAAAGCATATGAGAAGGATCTGCACACCAGCAAAAGTTCATAACATTTACAATACAATTCTTGTGCTTTTGTCATTTTTTCCATTGTTGATCATAATAATGATGTGCCAGTTGTCCAAGTGCTTATTTTGTGTCAGAGTACAAAGGACAGATGAGGTTTGTGATGACAAAAGTCAAGACAAAAAAACAACAACAGAGACTGTGCCAAATATGCAACAGAAGCAGATGGGGCAATAATTAGATAACATCTGAGACCGGGGGTTGTAGTATATATCTCCAGTGCTGCATATTGTACAGGCTTATAAACACAGATGGGTGCAATCTACAGATGCTAAGTTCAAAGTCAGTGTGTATCTTTGTGTTCTGCTTTCGCATGAAGCAGTAAAAATACTTAGTGACTTGCCTCATTGTCTTTGATGTATTCTTGTGCTGCTTCAAACTCATCAATAAATACTTGGGTATCTGTATGGTTCTGCCTGACTGATGCATGTATGTGCACTAGGTTGTGAAATTCCAAATTGAATGATTTTTTTCCTTTTTAGATAGCTTCAACTTTTACTGTGAGAAATGGGGTGTCAAGTATTGCTCACACTAATTTATGACATTTAATTACAGAGAGATTTAACATATTTATTTTGGTAAACAGATTCAAACTCAGGTTGAAATATGAAAAATATGAACAATGTTTCAGATAGAGTGACTGCAGCTTGGAGTTGCTTCTTAAAAACAAATTTGTCTTTACGTTTAAGTCATTGTTTTTATCAAATAGCAACCCTATGGCTGTAAGTCTGTTGACACCTTTGACATATTTACACTGTTCTAGCTGAATAATTATGATAATCTATTCGGCTGATATCCTTTTTTTTAAAGAGAACTTAATTCAGAAAAAGATGCATGGGGCAATATATAAATGGTGTCATCATATGAAGCACAGCGGCTCTAATTTGTCCAGCTTTGTCTGGAGCATCACTCGTTAGCCTCAACCTTAGCATTTGACCATGTTGTTTGGAGCCAGAAGTGACCATATTTGGATGAGAAGGTGGAGGTAAGTTATTGGCTAAGGGTAGCATGCTTGGTTAGCAAGCTCCATCCATAAACTATACAGGTGCAATGTAGAGACAACCATACCTGTTAATTAATGTTAGTTAACAGACTAATGAAGTACTATAATTTCATTAACCAAAAATGAATCACAGACTTTTTGGACAGTTGTATCACACAGCAAGCTAATCTAATATTTTTGATTAGACGAGGTAAGGCCTGGCAGACAGCGAGTGGCTACAGCTGCCTGTGTCCAGACACCTGTCAATCAAGTGGCTACACCCATGAATGCATTTCATCCTCCATGGAGTTGACATGAAGGGGTAAAGAGGCCAAAACCACTTCGGTAGCAGGCTGTAAACATGCTTCTTAATGCTCTAAAGTTTGCCAATTCAGCATGGGAGTCTTGGGGGATTGAATAGCTTTTAGCCAGCCTCAAGTGGCCATTTGAGGAACTGCAGTTTTTGATACTTAAGCTTCCTTTTACAGCCATGGAGGTTGTGGCTTGGTTTGTGCATTCTGCATTTTGAATCCTCAATGTTAGCATTTTTTGGCTGCAGCCATGATGTTTTGGAGCCAGAAGCAGGGGCGTTTCCAGGACCTTTTTTTTTTTAAATGCGGCGGCA
>VUQI01049935.1:0-10363 GCA_015106735.1 Paratilapia polleni | reverse complement strand
TAATCTCCAGACCTGAACCCCATTGAAAACCTCTGGAATGTGATCAAGAGGAAGATGGATGGTCACAAGCCATCAATCAAAGCTGAGCTGCTTGAATTCTTGCACCAGGAATGGCATAAAGTCACCCAACAGCAATGTGAAAGACTGGTGGAGAGCATGCCAAGACGCATGAAAGCTGTGATTGCAAATCAAGGTTATTCCACCAAATATTGATTTCTTAACACTTCCTAAGTTAAAACATTAGTAATGTGTTGTTTAAAAATGAATATGAACTTATTTTTTTGCATTATTTGAGGTCTGAAAACACTGGACCTTTTTTGGTATTTTGACCATTTTTCATTTTCTGCAAATAAATGCTCTAAATGAAAAGATTTGTATTTGGAATTTGGGAGTTATGTTGTCAGTAGTTTATAGAATAAAACAAAAATGTTCATTTTACTCAAACATATACCTATAAATAGCAAAATCAGAGAAACTGATCATTTTGGAGTGGTCTCTTAATTTTTTCTGTATGTCTCTATCACAATGGATAACATATGTTACAGTGGCGTAACTGTTGGTGGAGGAAGTGAGTTGGTGAGGGAACAAACATTACACAAACAAAGGGTCGTAAGATAACAATCCTGTGATGATCAAATGGCCATTATACAGATACACTCTGTATAAAATACTAGAATGAAAACATCCTTCCACTCAGTTCCTTCTGTTTTCATACCTCATCCAAACCGTTGACTCGTATTTCTTTACTAGCAAACAGTTGGGAGATCTCTTGTACATCACCTGCAATTTCATTTAATTTAAACTTCCAAAGAAGAAATCTGAGACTAGTGAAACAAATGTCTTCCGTAAAAGAAAAAATGTTTAGTCTTATATTTTTTTTTCAACATATGTTGAAATGTACCTAAAAAACACTTAGACTCTCTCTCTCTGAGACTCTGTAATATCTAATATCATTAGTAAGCTGCAGGTATGTCAGTTGAACATAGTATCTATTTTTTCTTTAAGTAATGCCAAAAAAAAGACGTAGTCTTTTCCAGGAGCTGTTTATGCAATAGATCAGAAATTTCACATCTATAATGTGCAAATAGGTGACACAGATGAGGAAAAATGTAGAACTGGGACTTCCAGTGTCCCAGATTTATTTCTCATTAATCGGTGATTCATTGTAGACATAGAAGACACAAATTCTAATATGCAAATCATATGCTAGATATTGGTTTAAATACTTTATTGCACTATAAAATGATCTTGTGCCTAAACTTTTACATGGCACTGTAAATTATAAAACATAATTTCATAAGTTAATGTTTCCACAAATAAAATGATATTAAGCTGTATATAATAAGAGAAGACTGTACAGTGATTAAAAGCAACAATAACTTGCAGAATCTTCCTCTCAGCTATCCTCTGATTAAGTGGTATTTTTGAACTGTTCTTGTGCAATTCAGCTCACACTGCAACCTCCAGCTGGCCCTCCCACCAGCATACCACTATTTCAAAAAAAGTAGGAAGCACCTGTCATGAGTTTTGTATAAATTCTCAAAAGAATAGCAGCAAGTATTCTGGCTGTCATTTGATTTAATGTACAGATTTAATACATATGAAATCTGTATTTTCATCTCCGACTTGTGCCTCTGACTACTGTGTTATCTGTTTCCATTGTTGAAGACCCACCCCCCACCCCCAATCCTTTTGCACAGAAGTGTCACCTCTGTCCTGAGGCTGTGGACACACACCCTCCCGAGGTTGTAAGAGACACTGAAGTGTGCTTTACCAGTCACACAATCCTCTGCAGCCAGCAGGTAGGACAGACAGTGTGTCTAATAAGTGACACTGCTGTATACATGCAGCCAGGCTGCTTAAAGTCCATGTTTGAATTTTGTTATTGTAATGTCATCACATTGGTGCACTTTGCTTCCATTTGTTTGATTTTAATGATTTAATGTTTGATTTGCTTCATTATGTCCATGTTTCAATGTTTTTAATCCAAATCTAAGAAGCAAACGTCCTCATTACTCCACCACATATAGATGATATCTGTAGTGATTTGGTACTTAATTAAGATTTTGCATTTAAAGTATGTACAATATGTGTCTTTGAGCATTCATCAAGACAATGTGATTCAAGTGTCTGAAACCACTGCACAATTTGAGTTGAATCTCAGGAAAATTCCATCTTTTTTTCTTTAATGACAGCAGCTCTTGAGGCAGCAGTTTGTTCTAACCTCATAAGACATGGTATGCCAGCATTTAGGGATAATGTCCTGAAGAATGGAGTGCTGCTTCTCTTTGGTCAGGACAGAGTCAATTCTCAGCAGGTGTCGAACCCCAAACACACTTGAATATTTCCATCAACATGTTTCATGGTCACTTTGATACACTGCAGTATCATTCTCTCTCCCATTTGTCTCCTTTCATACACCCTTTAGTTACTGGCACAAATCTCTAACTGTGAGGCGGACTTCCAACTACCACAGTAATAATTACTCATTAATATGACATTTATAGCATGTGAAATTAATTAAATCAGCTGTAAGCTGTAAGCTGATTTAATTAAACAAGCCTCTGATGAGTTGCTCAGACCAACGCTACTCTAATGGAAGGATACAACTCAAGGAATTTTGAACTGTTTTACAAAGGACCTAACAAAGTCAGTGTCACTAATTTTACATTTGACAAATCTGAACTTCTTCTGTTCTTTTTAAATTGTGATATATTTTGTTTTCTCACTTTTGGCAACTAGAGCATGTCATTATAACACTAACCACATAACACTAATCACATGATGGGACTGTGAATAAGAGTCCCGATGTCTGATGTCTCTTTAATCTTTCCACTGGAATTTCAATTACATTACTAACAGCAGTATTATCCGTATTATTAAAATGAGGAACAATTAAAATTCAGTGTAGTTAAAATTGGCAGGATATCGCAGTTATGTTGTGGCATTTGCAAGTTTATCTTTTCTATAATAATGCCCCTTCACTACTAGTTTGATTTAGTATTTTGCGTATCCTTTACCAATGAGCCCTCTAAGCAGGACTTAACTTACTGACCAATGATATGATGATCCTGCAGGGTATCAGTGATGACCTCAGTTGGGTTTTCTGTCACACTGATATGAAGGCCTAAAACTGAGCACATTAAAGTATGTATCTTATTTGTGTCAGTCCTTGTCATTTTCTGGCTTTTGACAACAACAGATACAAAAGTCAAAGCATCATTCAAGGCAGCTTCTTATAGTAACTGATACTTTCCACTTGTTCTTTCTCTTGAGAAATAAAATACAGCCATTCAAAGCCGTGTGACACTATCACACGGCTTTGAATGCTCCCTGGATTTGCTTCCCGAAACTTAATAATGGAAATGCTATATTTAGCAAGCCCCCCCCCCACACACATGTACTGGAATCTTAGCAAGCACATGGTCAGATGTGACTTACTACAGTATGTGCATGGATATTGAAGGATTTGTAGCTACACTGCCAGACTTGAAAGCTTATGTGACAGAAGCTTGTGAAACAAAAATGCCACCGTCCAGTGTTAAGCAATATACATAACAGAATTTTACTCTTACTGGCTATAAAAGTTGTTTGAGCTAAAACATTTCAGCTTGGGGTAGCGTAATGCACCAGTGTATGTAAGAGCTAATCATCCCCGTCTGACATTTCCCTTCAAGGTGAAGTGGTTTAGCAGTGTTCTGCTATAAATCAGTCCTTCAGGTTCCTTCATGATTCAGTCACACACTCATTCAGTTGAGGAGGTCTTTTCTTCTTTGCTGTGGGTTTAATCCCAACTGTCAACCAGAGCACAGATGAATGCCTGCTGATGGGCTCAACTTATCTTTTGAGACACTCTCAGTATACAGTGTACATATCTCTCTCCCCAGAAGATTTTAATGTACACAATCTTATACCTTCAGCTTTTTATCAGACACAGATATTTTGTATTTCTTTCATGATTCTGATATTTTAGTCTTGCCACTTTTGTCTCGTTTGTCTGATTGTCAGCAAAGTTTAATACCAGTGTAAGCCAAAGTAGTGCTCCAGCGGTGAGTAACATAAAAGTTTCCTGTGACTCTAACAGAAAGCTGCCTGGTAGAGCATGCAGGAAGCAGGACGAATGACGCTCACTGGCTTGCTGTGAGTCTACCAGACTGTTACCTGTGCTATTTTCACTCAATCAGACATCAGACAGACTTTGTATGAGGGAGCTTCAGGTTAAATATTGTTTAATCTGACTGTTTGGATGTTTGTACTGTCACATACACCTCATCATGTAATGTCCAGAAAAGTAAAGGGCTTCCGTGCAAGTGTCTAGGAAGACAGTTTCATCAAAGTGACTCAACTTGAAAAAACTTTAAAAGAATCAAAATTTTCTGTCTTAAAGTAATGATTAACTGTTGCTTCTTTATACTTAGATTAGTTGTTCTTCACATAATACATACTTAACATAATTGCTGCGTACACTGATCTACAGCCAAAATGTTTTGAAATAAACACAGTCAAACTTTACAAATTTTGGGTCAGCGAAACTGAAGATGATGCTTAAAACTGCTGATTGACCTCTACGCTGACCTTGAATTTTTCCTTCCAAATAGCAGGAAATCTGTAATGCTGCACAGTAAAGTTACGTGTTCGAAGTAAATTGAGTAAATGTTTTTTTGTGAACTGAGGTGGAATAATCCTGCTAAGCTTTCTAAAGTCAAAGTCAGATTTATTTATAACCAAATTTAAAAACAGCAGCCGTTGACCAAAGTGCTCTACAGCTAAAAGATCAAATAGTATAAAATAATATAAAACTGATTAAAAAAGAAAACATAGAATGAAAAAAACATTAGGAAAACAACATAAGTAAAAGTAATCAGAAACCAGTCTGGTTTAAAAGCCAAAGAAAAAAATGGGCTTTCAAATAGGTTTTAAAAATGAAAAAAGTGGAGAGTTCCTCACATAAAGGGACATTTTGTTTCACAATATAGGAGCGGCTACTGTGAAGGCCTCATCTCCTCTGTGTTCTAATCTGGACCTCAGGAAGCAGTTGCTCAGCAGACCTCACTGATCTAGTAGAAGTGTGAAAGGTTAAAAGGTCAGAGAGGTAAGGAGGCATCAACCCATGCAATGACAAAAAAACAAATAATAAAATCCTAAAATGAATTCTAAAACTGACTGGCAGTCAGTGTAAGGAAGCCAGTATGGGTGATATGTGGTCTCACTTGTGTGTGCCAGTTAAGAGCTGAACCGAGGCAGTTTGGACCTGGTGCTGTTGGCCAAGCAGTGACAGACTGACACCTGAATAAAGATGGTCAATAGTCAAGTAGAAGAAATGAAGGCATGAATAATCATACAATATATAATCCACTAATATGTTTCATATTAAGTCTTCTGTATATAGATTTTTAAATTATTACATAATGATGAAAAGTGAAATATTATCAGTGACCATAAACAGATGAGAAAACAGAAGCTTACAATTTATGATTAACACTCATCCAAACAATGTACACAAGTGTAAAAATGCAAAACATTAAATATCTTGGAAACAGTGGCCAATCGGCTATTTTATTCATCATGTTTGGATTCAGCACATCAAAATCCATTAGAAATAGCACCTTTCATCTCAGAAGCAGACAACTTCTGAAAAATTGTTGACCAAGGACATCAAAACAACCTCTGCGACACAACTGACAGCCACCAGTGAGCTTTTGACAAGGCTCACCTGCTAAATGAAACCCTTCTAGGTTATGACCTGATGAAGATGATTACCATGTTAGAAAACCAAGTACAGAGCTGTAATCAAAGCAAGCAGTGATTCTTACAGAATCTAAAATGTGAAATATTTGAATTTGTTAGTTTCATAGTTTTGTTGTCTTCAGTTTTGTTCTACATTATATTAGAAAGTAAGAAAACAATCAATAAGTAGTTTTGTCCAAACTTTAGACTTGTAGTGGAGGTATAATGTTCATCATATTGGATTAGCATATTATTGTGTCATACTATCATTTTCTAGTGAGAATGCAGTTTTGCAGTCATTCAGCCATAAACAACACAGTTAGCTGTAAAGCTACTTTTCATGGCAGTCCATTCAATATTTGCTGACATGTCAGGAGTGGACCACCATCATGATATTACCTCCCTGCAGCTAGACTGTGTGACTAATAAAGATTTGTAACACATTTTCTGTGAAATAAGACTAAACCTTCACTTATTTGAAACAAGCTAGGCTGAACATTATAGCTTGTTTCAAAGATCTTTACAGTAGAAGAGCTTAATCCAGTTAAAACAACACATTGCAGTTTGTCTTGTCATAAAGAGAAAGCTTCGGTTAGAACTTAGAAGAGCTGTAAGTAGCCATGTATATTACCAGAATTTTCAGTCTTTAAGAATTTACCATGTATCCTTTTACAAGCCAAAACTTTGCTGTGAAAGAGGCCTGTAGATTAGTTTCAGTAGCCCTGGGGGAATTAAAAGTACTCTGTACTCCTTAAAAAGTTTTAATAGCATTCATGAAGATTCAAAGTGTGAATGGGACCATCAGTGCTTTATGGGCTTACAGTAGCAGAGGGAGAAGATAAATCTTAGTGGGAAAAGCTGGCATGGCCTTTAATTCCTGACTGCAGAAGTATTGAAGAACCTCACACTGTAAACATTTGAATGCAGGTGGGAACAGGTAAAGCCTGTGCTGATCTCAGTGAAAACATCCCTGAATAAATAAAGGTGAAAAACCTGGAGCGCTGATTCTTGATGCAATGCCAACAAACTATATGCTGTATACACTTTAGCTTTAATGGAGCTAATAAACCATTTGATGGCATCAACACTTAGGAGACTGTGTGTTGGTCCAGCCTGTTCCTCTTACAGCATATTCAGTGTCAGTGTGTGAGTAAGTGATGGACAGACAACAGGGATTGCTGTAGTGGATTAGAAAGTGCTGTAATCCGTGACCCAGCCAGCAGCACTGAGCCCCGTCTGCCAGAGGACAGCAAACTAGACATCCCTGATTTTGTGGAACACTTTAACAAGTTGTTTTTTAATGATATAAACAGCCTATGTGTGCATAAATATGCATTAATGACAGAGAAAGCGAGACTGACCTAGACACACTCTCTGAGTAATATGATATGTGAGTAAGAAGCAGGTTTACACTGCAGGGATGAGCCTACTATATATAGAAGCAGAGCAAAAGGTTGGCAGACAGAACATTCAGTCAGTCATTGCAATCCAACTCACTTACAGGCAGCAAGGACCTCACTGCTGGTAAGCAAGCAGTTTTCACCTTGTCGCTTGTTTTAAAAAATCTCTGAGGAGGAGCAGAGCCACAAATAGATTTTAGATGGGTTAAATTTTAGTGTCTAAATCCAGCTAAGCTCAGTTTTAGCAAAGCAACAAACTAAAGCTTAGTGAAAACACGGGTATTTGGTGCGTGGTATTTGTATTGCTCTTGCTGCTTATTTACTCAAATTACTGTATTTCCATCTTTCCTGTTGGTTTAAATTAGGGATCAACAAGTAATCTTTTAACCAATGAAACCAACAGACCCATCTGTGTGTAGACCTGCATAAACACTATTGAATGTGTTCTGAGAACAGTACCTTATCTTGCCTTTTAAAAAGATCAGGAGAGGGGTTTGTCTTTCTCTTGCGTTTGTCTCGCATTCATTTCAGACACATGCAGCTTGCAGGTAGTTTGGTAGCTGTTGAGTGTAAACAGCTGACAGATTGCATCATATTTTTAAATTCTGTGTCCCATCAGTCTGAAGCTAACAGTTGGTATGAGGTTATTGTCAGCCATTTACCCAAAATGCTGTCAGATGATTCAATTCAATTCAATTCAATTTAATTTTATTTATATAGCGCCAAATCACAACAACAGTCGCCTCAAGGCGCTTTATATTTTAGGGTAAAGACCCTACAATAGTGATATGATAGTGAATGATAAGTGTACAGCGACTTTTAAACATTAGTTACATTTAAATATGACTGAATTTTAATATGACTGCTATCTTGAAAAATCTGAATTTAATTCATGAAGTTTCTTTTGGACCAACGCCCTCGTGATTGAATGGTGCACAGGTGAATGAGACCACTTTGGAGTCATTTGAGTGGTAATGGAGATGACATAATGGGTCCACATATGGATCAGATTTTGAAATGGAACTGAAATACTTTTATTCATGTCCAGATTGCATGGGTACCAACTTCACTGAGGTGAAATAAGTGCCGGTCGTATCTCTTATAGACGTTAGTAATCCTGTATACAGTCGAGACATCAAACCTGATTCATTAAAGTGAAATGTGCAGTTATTACACAGTGTACTGAATAGGCTATGAAAGTCAGTTACTGTGTAGTAACAGTATAACCTACTAACCTTTTAGCTCAGCTTGTAAATCACTTTATCATGGACGTTCAGAAATCACTTTGTTTAACTCCATTCTGGCACTTGTTTCACTGGGCCACTGCTGAAGAAATTAGCTTAGCAAAGAACTTCTTTTAGCAGAGGTAGGTGCGGCAGGTCTACCTTGTCCAGACATGTTGCTTTTTAGCTAAATTAGCCAGCTGAACACTAATGCAACCAGTGACTACTCATTCAGAAATAGCGCTTTTCAAGTCTTACTGACTACTCAAAGTACTTCCAACTACAAGCCACAGTCACCCATACAGCACTTTAAATGCTTTATCTAACTTTACCCATTGAATATTTTCATCTTGCTTTTACTGCAGATGTGACAGCATTAATAACGATAATATCTATTTTTAAGCATTATGACTAAAAAGCTAGTCAGCTTTTGATCTGAGGGTTTAGAAAGAGTCTGTGTGTGTGTGTGTGTGTGTGTGTGTGTGTGTGTGTGTTAAGTGTGCTGCTCTTAAAGAGAATACATGTACAGATGTTTCTGGCTGTTCTCCAACCTGCAGAAACCAACTTACAGCTGCTACATGTGGACTGGAACAAATTTTGGTTCTTAATATTAGTTCAGTCAAGTTGTTTCTTGTACTTATTTTTGACTGGTAGCGCTTTGAGTACACAGAATCTGAGTAGAAAAGCGCTATATAAGTACCAGTCCATTTACCATTTACCATTTACTGGGATCCTCAAACACACCATGAAAGGTGAAATGGCTGACTGAACTGTCAGTCATCAGTCAGTGCGTGTAACCTGTGACTTTGCTTTGACTGACACCTAAACAGGATTTAGACATCAGTTTCTTATTAAAACAATTACAACATGAATTCATATGAAAGGTACATTTCAAAGTACTAATTCAATGCAAAACATAATTTCAAAAAAAGAAAGACAGTGTGTATGTGTGTCAGTGTGACACGTTACACTGACACACTGTGTGTTTGATGCTTTCAGGACTTGTATGAATACCGGTAAGCAGCAGAAGCCAGTGCTCACAGGCCAGAGGTTTAAGACCAGGAAAAGGGGTAAGTTTTTAAAAGCATTTAGATATTGGTAATATGGCACTGTATGAGCCTATAAGGGCTATAAGCCAGTGATGCCCTCCTTTTTAGCCAAGCTAAAAGTAGCAAATACATTTCAAACATTTTCTGATTCAGAGATGATTCTGAGATGAGTCAGAGACTAAAATACAATATTTTGTTGTGTCAAAAATTAAAAATGAAGATCAAATTTACTCTGTAGCTAAACTCTGAAACTATTGTTAATGTAGTCAGAAAAATACACAAAAACCACTGGAGATGCAGCTTCAAATTGCAGAAAATAGTTTATTGAAGGCAGATTTCAATAAACTCAGAGCTCAGACAAAAATCAGCAAAAATAGACAAAGTGCCCCCGGGGGGCCTTAGACAAACAAATCAGACACCAACGAAGAAAAACCAAAAACCAGCACCGAGCTTTCGGGGATTCTCAGTTTATAGAGGGTGGTCTGCTATGCCCACATATACGGTAAATTTCCACTCATGATTTCACCCCTGGCAGGTGTTCAGCTCCAAAAACCAGTATTCTCCAGTTTTCTGTTTACTACTTTCAAGACTTCAATATAGCATTTCCTTGTCAAAATATTCCCTTTTTGAAGTACCTGGGCTCTCCCATGTGTTCGCCCAATTATTTTAGGGACCGTCCTTTTCTCATCCAATTAGCTCATGAACTAGCTCCCTTGGACCGTGTCCATATACACACACACACACAGATCACTCCACAAGTGGATCACTTGTGCTCTGAATATTTCTCTGTGTAGTGAGATGAGTACATTACCTTTAAATGAGTGAGACAATATGTATAAGAACTAAAATAAAGTGTCCTATAGTGCTAATCTATTGTGATACTCCAGTATTACACTCCAGTATTTATATAAGCTTAAGATGGCTTTGAATACTTAACTATACTTCTCATAGTATACAATGTGAA